>CAKNYM010051469.1:117837-143710 GCA_932195095.1 Andricus curvator
CCCCCCCCCCCCCACACGCAGTAACAGAAGTATTGGTGGGACTGACGTTACAGATAGACTATCCACCGTACGACGAATAATCACTTAACTTGGACATGATTTCGGCTCGCAAAACAAATTTCGCGCATAAAGGTGTTAGTTGGGTGTACAATCTAAACATGAATAATACAAACAATAAAGTAGCCTCGGAATGGACTGAAACTTGGATCGACAAAATGCATACACACGGTAAACGTAAAGGTCGAATTTCAGGCGATGAATGGAGACTGGGTGTCTGCAATGCTAGAGGAGTGAATGACCTTAAAATAAGAGAACTACGAGAAACTATGCATGCAAGGAAACTAGATATTTTATGTGTACCTGAGACGAAGAAAAAGGGTTGTGAAAGTAGAAACATAGAAAATGGGGTGTTGAAAGGCGGTTTTGAAATATGGTCAGGAGTAGGTAGTGAATCAAATCGTAGTCAAGGGATCGGTTTAATCATGAATAAAAAAGCAAGACAGCATCTCAAAGATCATGATTTTGTATCTCCCAGATTGTTGTGGGCTAGAATGAAGGTAGGAATCAGAAGGTTATTTATCATAGCGTGCTACGCCCCAGTTGACAGTGAGCCGCGAGAAGTCAGACGCTTTCTGGGACACTTTAAATGACACAATAAGTACTTGCGATCCAGGTGAAAGAATAATTCTGCTAGGAGATATGAACGGATGGGTCGGCGTTCAACGTCAGGATACAGATACAGAAAGGGTACTAGGTAAATTTGGAGATCCAAGAAAAAATTATAACGGGGAAAAATTAGTTAGCTTATGCCTAGAAAAGGGCCTATTTATTACCAATACTTGGTTTCGACATAAAATGATCCACACGTACACTTGGTGTAAAGGAAATAACCGCAGTGTAATTGACTTCGTTATTGCGGATGAAAGACTAAGAGAACTAGTCAAAGATACAAGAGTCATGAGGGGTTCCGAATGCAATACTGATCATTATCTTTTAATCTCTAAAATAAACTTAGGCCGGGGATGGAAAAGAAAGAGAACAGAAAAAACGAAACAAACTCGAATAAAGATTGAAAATTTACAGAAACCGGAAGTGCGAATAGAGTTTCAAAATAAGTTAAGCGAACGCATAGATAGGGCAACTTGGGAAGCGCTTACGAGCATTAAAGATATAGAGGGCGCGTGGGCTTTATTACGGGATATCATTGTTAAAACTGCAATTGAAGTGTGTGGTACGGCAGTGGTAGGAAGAAAGTCTGGTGATGCATGGTGGAATGATGAAATTCAAGCAGCCCAGCGAGAAAAGAAAAAAGCGCACAAGAGAACATTAAACATGACAGGTCTTAGCGATGAGGAGAGAAATAGACTCAAAAATGATTACAAAGACAAAAAGAGGAAAATGAAACGACTAGTCAAGGAGAGTAAAGAAAAAATCAGAACAGAAGAAGAGAACAAAATACAAAACGGCTTTGGAGGAATAATGAAACTACTATATAAACAGTTGAAGGAAAGTAAAAGTACAGAGTTTGCTAGCATGAGAAACAGCAAAGGTGAAATGCTATATGATATAGACGGGATAGTAGACGCTTTAAAAGATTCTTTTAAAGAACTATTAGGAGGTGAAGATATAGGACAACAAAACTGCGACATAGAACATAATGCATTAGAAAACCCAATTGAAAAAGTCTGTGTCACTAAGGTCCGAGACATAATTAAGAACTTAAAAAACGGTAAGGCTGCTGGCATAGAGAGTATTAGTGCTGAAATGCTCAAATACGGTGGCGAGTACATACCTCACAGGTTGTGCGAATTAATAAATTTATGTATCGAGACGGGGAAAGTCCCAGACGATTGGAAAAAAGCGATTATCGTACCAATATACAAAAGAAAGGGAGATAAAAACAACTGCAGTAATTACAGAGGTATCAGCCTACTAAGTACCGTAAGTAAAATATACTCAAAAAAACTTATTCGTAGGGTAATGGAAATCACAGAAGAAAAAATATGGGAAGTCCAAAGTGGATTTATGCCAGGAAGATCATGTACAGATCAGATATTTAGCCTAAGACAGATCACAGAAAAAAGCTTGAGAGTAGGAAAGGAAGTTTTCTGTGCATTTATTGACCTAGAAAAAACATTTGACACGGTAAATAGAAGTAAACTTTGGGAAGTTCTTAAAGAATACGGAGTAAATGGAGGGCTCCTGCAAGCAATAAAAACAATATATACAGGTAGTAAAGCGAGCGTAAGGGTAAACGGGAAACTGAGTGACTGGTTCGATATTACGCAAGGCGTGAAACAAGGATGCGTTATGTCCTCGTGGCTATTTATCATATTCATGGATAAGTGTCTAAGAACTGCACTCTTCGACGAAGAAGGTGTAGATCTCCAAACAGTTAAGGTACGTGGGTTAGCTTTCGCAGATGACAAGATTGTTATGGCAGAATCAGTCGAGGACTTGCAAAGAATGTTGAATAAACTTCATACAAGCATGAAGGACATGGGACTCAAAATTAACGTAAATAAAACAAAAATCATGGTGTTTGAGGGAAAGAGTGAGAAAACAATGTGCAACATTGTCCTAAATGATGAGAGATTAGAACAAGTTGACAAGTACGTATATCTAGGTAGTCTATTCACTAGCGATGGAAAAATAGATGGGGAGTTAGATAGGCGCATAAATAAGGGTAAACAGGTTATCGGTAGAGCAGGGTCCATCCTAACAAATAAAAACATATCAAAAAAAGCTAAAATGGCCATACACAATTCTATATTCGTACCGACTGTACTATACGGTAGCGAGACATGGACCTGTCAAGAAAAGGACAGGAGTAAAATTAACGCGATCGGCATGAAACCTCTGCGCATAATATGCGGGAAAACACTAATGGACAAAGTCCGAAACGAGACAATCCTCAAAGAATGTGGTGCAAAAGAGACAATAGTTGACACATGGGAAAGAAATCAGTTAAGATGGTTCGGACATCTTGAAAGAATGAAAGATGAACGACTGACCAAACAAGTGTATAAAGGTAAAGTAAATGGCAGAATGCCCAGAGGTAGACCGCCAAAAGAATGGTTAGAATCTTTAAATGAGACATTAATCCGTAGAGACATAAGAAGCCATAGGAACACAAGAGCTTGCATGAAAAAATGCATGGACGTGAAGGAAGCTAGAGTAGTATGCCAGGACAGAAAAGTGTGGCGACAAATAGTTTGTAAACAGAGTGACAGTAGAATGAATGACGCCTGAAACAAAGATCTTGGATACTAATGGGCCCAAGTGGAGAACCATACATAACAATTCTGTGAGGCTCTTCACTTGGGGTGATCGCTAGAGAGATTGATCAGCAACCTGGGTCGGAGCAGTGTTGCGGAGTAAACGTGTCATTTAAATAAATAACACGAGAATTCCAGATCAATCTAAAATATATATACCTAACACTTATATACCTATCCACCTCATACCTATATTCCTACCTACCTTACACCTATATACCCATATACACACTACTATTCTCCAACCGAGCAAGTCACGCCTACCCCGAAAGGGAAATGGCTTAATGGTATAATAATAATAATAATAATAATAATTTAATTATTCACTTGTGGTCAGATGGTGGGGATGCGACAGAGTTGGGTGCGTGGTAGGGATGAGACGTGGAGATTTCGTATTCCGGCGTAAAAGTGGACTAGAACCATGAAAAGTTGTCAAACATTCCAAACATGGTTTCATTTCATTTCTTTGAATTTTGTTAACAATATAATGGAAAACAAACGCGAGGAAAGAAAACATCAAACAACACATGAATTAGATATGTAATCCTCTCTGTAGACTCGAATATCTCTATTATTTCTTCTCCAAAGAACTCGAACCGCACAAATCGAACAAAACGAAATATCTAAAATAATTAGTTAACTAATAATCAGTGTAAATTTAATTCGAAGTAAATTGTGGCCCATTTCCCTGATACATCAGTGATATTACTGGAAGTTAACTTAACTATCTAATTATTTGAAAAAAATTTTCCTTAAAATCCTTGAAAATCAATAATAAAAAGTAATTATTATAGATGGTGTAAAAATTGTTGATGTACTGATCGTAATTATTATATTATATTATATATTATATTATTATATATTATTATATTACGATCAGTACATCAACAATTTTTACACCATCTATAATAATTTTTACCCTGATCAACAAAACGAACATCAACCTAGAAATAAAAAGTAATACATTTTCAACCAAAATAATTTTTCTTTGTTCTGGGATTGATTATTTAAATTTAAACCTCAAAATTTGTATTATAGATTATTTTACCGGTAATCATAATTTAAAAAACGTATGTACTACAAGCAAAAATGAAATAGGTTTTTTTTTATTGCAAAAGTAACGTCAAAGATATTTAATTTTGCACTTTTAAGAGCACGAAGTTTAAGATGTCTGCCGGCTGTTACCACCATGTTACTATTCTGGCAGGTTACGGGAGCAAACAAGCCTTCCGACTAAACTACGGCGATTATCCCGTTACCTGTTAGGAAACTGACATAAAAACTTTCTTCTCATAACATGTAATCACTCAGGAACTTTTCATGATAGTAACAGGTTAGCTGAGCGGCTTATACAGAAATCACATAAATAGTCAGATTTTTAACGCAGTTGCGTTATATGAATTTAGAGAATTTTAAAGTCAGCGTACAAAGACGAGCAACGAAAATTGTTGACTGGAACTATTTTAAACTGGACGATGGATTTAGATTCAACACAATTTTCCCGAATGTATGTGTGACTTTGCAGTTTAATCAAATTTTGAATTTTGTAGATAAAACAATCATTTTTTTAATTATAAAAGTGAAACACAAAAACTATCCATTAGTGTAAAAAAGTAAAAATTGATTTTTTTCGAGTTAGGTTCCTTGCTGAACGATCTTTCTCAACTTTATCTAGGGTTAAATCGGAACGTCGCTCAAATATGAATGAGGAAGAACTAACTGGTCATAATTGATTGATAATTGAAAAAGAACTTCTAAAGTCGCTATCTCCTTTATACGTAATAACAGAATTCGCACACGTAAAATCGCGAGAGAAAGTGCGAAAACAAGTATTATCGTTAAACATTATTGGTTGCAAGTGCAACAATACATTTTATTGAAAAAAAATGAATTTATATTAATTTAATTTCAAATTAAATTTATAAGACTCGTTTATAATTTATTTATTTTACTCGATTTTTCCGAGCGGGCCCCAGAAAGCTACATCCCAGGGTCTCGAGTAGCCTTAACCCGGCACTAAGCTGTAATCACAAGTTGTATTTGAGAGAAAAATTCCGCCAAAGACATAATTTTTTTTTCTTTCGCAGCTGATAAATCAACATCAAGAATAACCAATGGCTTAGTGAGACGATGATCGTGGGTGTTAAGGCGTAGGCTTTGGACCCACTACGTCGGCTTGCGGGTTCAATTCCCGCCTCGCACTCTGGAAGAACCTCGGCGGCCCATGCGGTGAACACTAGTCTAGTAAGGGAGTTGTTCATCTCCGGAGAGTCGTGAGACCGGTACCTCTAGAGAAAAAGGTTCTCTAAGTACTTAAAAGCTTTTGCTCTTTGTGGTTCGGAACCCACCTTAAACTGTAGATCCCCCTCTCGCCACCAAGTAAGTGTGTGGGGTGTGTGTAAACTGTAAAGGAATAGGGAAGAGATACCAGAAAAATGTAAACCCTTAGGGGACAAATTAGAAGCTTTCATTCAATAATAACCAATTTCTTTAGTGAAATTTATTAATGTTTTTAATCCTTTTCTAAAAAAAATTCCGAGACAAAACGAGATCAATTTTTCGTAGCAGTGCCAGTTAGTGGTTTGATACCAAATGCCGGAAATGTATTATTGGGTTCGGAAGTCTTGGAATTTTTCTAACTCTTGAAGATTTGAAACAAAGAATACGAAAAGTACAACCCTTTGACGTTCCGATGGACTAGCGGGAAAAATTAACTTTTTGAAATGATCCACGTGTGTTATTAGCTTCTAAGAGTCGTTTCATCATCACCGCTCATTGTTTTCGCCGTGCTCTTTAGGGCTGCATGTACAACAATACTTCAAAGTAAAGAACATGACCATGCGACAAAGTATACTATACATTAGGGCGTGGGCGTATCGGAAAAAATAAAGTTCTTCATTCGTAGTTCTAGAAGGGATGAAAAGTTTATTTTGAAAGTCAAAAACATTCCACTCGATTTTCATTAGTAAAAATGTCTGCTGTCTCCGCATCGTAAATATAGTTCAAAAGCATTAAAATCAACATACTTCTTCTTGTTTGAAGACCAACAAATTTTTATATGAGATCTAAGTTAACGAAAGAAAAATGTATAAAGCAAGTGAATTTATACCTGCTTAATGCTATTAAAATATTTCTTAACCTGCCTAAACGACCTTCAAATTTCTTTCAATCTTTAAAGATCGACTTCTTTACTATTTTTTAAGAGTTATATTAATTTTCTTCACTGCTTGACCATGAAATATCTAATATATATTATCAGAAATGTATTTTTAATATATTTCAATGATAATATATACATAAGTTTGTCATTATAAAATAATGTTTGATTTACAAGAAAATATTTTAAACTGAACTATTGATTTTTATTTGACAATAATGCGCAAATTGCACTTTTATTTATTGAGTGTTAAAGATTAGACTAACTTTTTGAGCGGACTTCTCTTAGAAATAATGTATTTTAAAAACTACGTATTTTTAATTTAAAAAGTGTAAGTGATTCCCAACCAATATGTCTGAGCAGCCTTCTTGAAATAAGAGCTTAGTTTATGCAAAACTACTGGAATAATAATGCGCAAAGTGTACTTTTGTTTATTAAATATTGAACATTATACCAACGTTTGAAGCAAGCTTTTCTTAGAAATGAATTATATTAAAAACTACATATTTCTTATCAATAAAATGTAAGTGATTCTCGACCAATTCGACTGCGAGCAGTCTTCTTGAAATAACAGTTCAGTTTATGCAAAACTACTCGAATAATAATGCGAAAATTGCACCTTTGTTTATTGAATGTTAAACATTATACCGACTTTTGAAGCGGGCTTCTCTTAGAAATAAATTATATTAAAAACTACATATTTTTTATCAACAATATGTAAGTTATTCTCGACCAATTCGTATGTGAGCAGCCTTATTGAAATAATAGTTTAGTTAGTAGAAAAATACTGGAATAATAATGCGCAAATTGCACTTTGGTTTATTGATTGATTAACTTTATACCAACTTGTAAAGCGGGCTTTTCTTAGAAATTATTAATGAATTATTATAGAATAAACTGTTCAGTTTAAGTGATATGAATGTGTAATCGATAAATGCAGATTCGCAAAATACTTATTGAGAGTTCATAATAATTATTAATTTCTCATTAACAATAGTATTGTTATAAACAGCAGTCTGGGATTTTGTAATTATTTTGAATATTTATAAAGTGACATGAAGAAATTCACTGTTTGTGAAATTTTTGAAAGTTTGAGGTACTTTTTGGAAAATATGTTCCAATGTGTTTACCAGTGATATTCTGAAGCAGTAAATTGACATTTTATGAAATATTTTATTATTATAAACAAACGGCATACAAAAATTCGCTCCTTGTGCAATTTTCTAAAGTTTAAGGTACATTTTTGGAAATTTATTTCGATTAGTTTTCCAGTAATATTACGGTACAGTAAATTGACACTTTATGAAGAATGTGATTGTTCTAAACGAATTCGCAATGTTGATCAATTAGAAGCTGTGTGGGTTTACACCTTATAGAGTATCTTCTTCATATAACATAATGCAAAGATTTAAAAAAATTGATCGACTCTAAATAAAGAAGAAAAAGAGCTTCTATATTAGAAATGAAAAGGTCTAGCCAAAAAGGGTTCGAAAAATAGATAATTTTACGATCTTGTAAACTTTTATTTGACCTAAATTGCGGATTTGCTTATAAAAATCACATTTTTCGAAAAATGACAATGTACTGCTCCGGAATAACAAATTGTTTATTCATTATAAACTCTCAATTAGTATTCTGCGAGTGTCATTTACCTGACATTTTATAAAAAGTATGACGCAAAAATAGTCACCATTATTTATTATTATTCGGAATCAACGTTGATCAATCTTTTTTGAACTATAAAAGAATCTGCTTACGTATAAAATTAACCATCTTTGAGTTTTCAACGGAAATAGCAATTTCAGATGTAGGGAGGAAGAAATTGTGGAACAGACTTTAAAGTGATTTTTGAAATCCTTACCTCTACAATATTGAACCCTATTTTTGAATATTATCCTTTTTATCTCAATATCAGTTATATTATCTGTTAATCTCAAACATAGAAAAATGTCAATATAATTGAGCAATTTTTCATTTTGAATTTGTAGTTTGGGACAGGTGGGTGACAAGACATTTTGCGTACTTTTTTGTTCATGTTTTTTAAACGAAGTCAATAAGATTGAGTTGTCAACTTTTCGGCAATTATCCTTAAAATTATTTAAGATAACATTTTTAAATCTTTCGTACGCAGAATGTGATGAAGACGCGCGCGTGGCTTTCTAGTTTTTTAAGAAGTACGTGTAGTGGCGCTGACTTAACGGTAATCTGACATGACCACATATGAAATCATGCAAAATTCTCATTTTTCAATATTGCATAATTCAGTACTTTTTTGTGCTGATTTTGTTTCCAATTCAACAATTTTGGGCTTTTGAATTTGTTGAAAAAACGTGTGGCTGTGCTGGCTGAACGTTAGGTTGCACGTTCACAACTTAACACACATGAAATACTGCTACGCGTGTGCAAAATTTTAACAAACCCGCACACTAAAAAACCCGACCGACCCAAAACTGAAAGTACAACTCGCCTGGGTTAAAAAATGCAACAATCATGAATGCTATTCACAATATTTAATGCCTTTGTAAGAAGTGTACACACCAAACACACGTGCTGAATACCGAACGAGGGACCCGTGGCTGTGCAGAATTGCACAGTTGGTTAGAGAGAGAGAGAGACATAGAGTGACAGTTAATGGGAAAATTTCTAATCGCGTAGGATTGCGCATAAAATTATGAACACTGCACAGTACAGTATTCTATTATACTTACGGATGCGCAGTACTTTTCTGCTATACATTGTATGTGCAGTACTATACTCTCGACCCCTTCTTCGCTAATTCTCCATCCACCACGTGCTGCAGAACGTAGATAGTGTCGATAGTACTCCTACCCGCCCTAAAGCCCGCCTGCGTCTCCGGGAATATTCTTTTCCCTTCGACATCCTTCCGCAGCCTCTCCGCCAACACCATCGCGTATACTTTATTCACCGAATTCATTAGCGTAATCCCTCTATAATTGTCATGCCTATCCCTATCTCCTTTCTTATACAGTGGCACTATTAACCCTTCGCTCCACCCTCCTGGGAATCCCTCCCCCCTCCATACTTTCTTCATTACCTCTTTCAGCCTCTCCCTGAATTCTTGTGTACCAAATAGCCACGCTTCGTTCTCTACCCCGTCCGGCCCTGCTGCCTTTAACCTTCTTAACTTCCTTATCTGTTTCTCTATCTCCTTGTCATTCAACTCCTCCATCTCTGCCTCCCTCGTTTTTCTATTCCCATCATCTATCTTCCTTGAATCTGAGCCCTAAAATGGTACTTTAAAAAACTCCATCCACTCCTCACTCCCTGTCTGCTCGCTTATCCCCACTCTGCGCTTCCTGAACTTATTTATTATCTTTCACGCGTCCCCCTCTATCTTAACACCTTCGAACTCCTCTTCCAGAACTTTCTCCTATTCCTGTTTTTTCTTCTTACACATCAATATAAACCCCCACCTCATTTCGACGTACTCCTCTCTTTTCGTAGGTCTCTCTTCCCATTCCTTGTACTTCCTCTTCACCTTCCTTTTCATCTTTTTACATTCCCTATGCCACCACGGCTTTAAAAGTCCTTTCTTATTCTTTCTGAATTTTATAATTCTTTTCATGCCATCCTTATTGTACACTGTCACCCTCTCCCTGTGCATGAGCTTTTTCCTTTAAGCCACCCCTAACTCCCGTTATAATTCCCCACTAGCCCTTCCATTTTTTTTTACTCTGACCGCCTCCTGGAGTCTCCACCTAGACCCCCTTGGCAGCTTTGGCTCTATTCTATCATATTCCTTTCTCTCTACGCACGTCTTTATCAGTCCCACAACATCAAATTCCTGAATATACCTTCCGAACTCCTTATCTTTCTTTTTTACCCTTGCCACGTTCCAGTATAGCACCTTCACTACTCCTCCACCCTGCTTTCCCCCCACCCCCTACACCCTACGAAACAAATACCCCTGCACATCCTTGAACACCTCTTTCTCCTCGTCATACACCCACCTTTTCTCGTCTACTTTTACTTTCCAATACCCTACCTTCGCCGCTCTACCTTCTGTCCTCTTCATTCTAGCCCCGTCGTTCAGCATTCTCTGCAACTCCCTTTCCTTCCTCTTCAAATCGCGATCAATGAAAACCCCCGTATCCTTTATCCTATTTTTATTTCACATTACCTCCAGCTTTTCTTCCCAGCTGTCCAACTCCGCAACCACCACTTGCTTCTCCTTTCTCCCCTCCAGTCTTACTTTCCCTACCTTGCCTTTAACCCACCCTACGCTCTGTAAAAGTGCTTCCACGCCTTCTCTTTATTCCCCGCTCTTTAGCTTCAATCCTCACATCATAATATTATTTCTCCTGTCTGCCTTCTCTTTTCTCTACATTCTCAATTCCATTGCCCTTATCCTTTTCCTATCCGTTTTCTCCTCCTTTTCATTCCTAGGCTCTTCCACTTTCTCTTCTATCATAATCTCCACCCTCTTCTAAATACCTTTCTTCTCGCCCTCCCCTCTGCACCTACTTCCAATTCCGATCTACCCTCCACCTTCTCGAGTCTTTTTTCCAAAATTCCCTTCCACACTCTGATCTCCTTTTCCATCTGCTTTATTTTAACTTCTTTCTCCTCCCTTACTGACACCACCTCCCTCTCGAATCCTTCCACTTTCTCACTCAGCTCTTTCACCTCCTTTTCCCATTTCTCATCTCTAATTCTCAAGTCCTATCTCATGCCTTTCATTTTCTCCTTAGTCCCCCTTACGTCCCCCCGCAGTCCCCTGATCTCACCTAATAGCATCCAGAAAGCCTCCTTGTCCGATTTTCTATCCATTGGGGGGGGGGGGGATGACCCAAGCGTTCTCCCGCTTTTTTTAAACGGACTCTACCGCGATATTCTCCGGACTCTCTTGACTGTCTCTCTTCCTCTACAAAGAGATCCTCCCCCTTACTTGCCCTAGACGCTCTCTCCCTCACCTTCTCACTTCCTTCGTTCCCGCCGTTCCGCCTTTTCCCTTTTTCATGGTGATTCCACACCCAGCCCATTACGCTCCGTGCGGTGCGGCACCGCGCGTGCGTTTGCCTTGCGTTCTAACTAGTACCAACCTCCGGGTAGAGAAGTGAAAGTTACTGGGGAGAAAATATGGCCGCCACTGATACAGAGCACTGTCAGCACATAGACTCATATTGAATGGAGGCGTCGATTTAATTTATTTTTTGAAAGTTTGCAGAAGTGAAATCACTGAATATTTTGACAGTCATAAATAGTATAGTGAAGTTTAGAAGTTTGAGCATCATAGTCCTAACCTCATACCATTACACAGTTTTATAAAAATTCAAATCATAATAAATTACTCTTGACAGATAAATTTCAAAAGTATTACGTGTTTTAAATGTGCTAATATAAAACTATGAAAAATATGATTGTGTCTACTGCTCGAAATTTTAAAGATTGTTGAGAACACGCGGCACTTAGTTTAATATGATTTATAGGGCCATCATATGAATATAGCACTTTCTCCTATAATAAAATATACATTCATGATAAATTGCTTGCTCTTGTTTTAAATTTAAATAAAAATATTATTCATACCCTCTTGAAACCCTAATATGTTTTACAATTTCGCTTCACATATGAGCCGCTGATAATAAAAACTGGAAACATCTTGTAGGTGAGTAAAACGCAGCAGTAAAACGCGTGTGGACACGCGTGTCCATGTTTTACTGCCAAGTTTTTATATTCCTGTTTCTTACAGCCCAAGTACCGTTGTCTAATTTTTACTGCCAATGTTCTATTACTGCTTTTTACAGACGTGAAATTATATCCAATTTTTTTAGGGACTTTTCTATAGCTGCGTTTTACTCACCTACGAGACATTTCAAGTTTTTATTATTAGCGGCTCAATATAACCGCTCAGTAGATTTTTGCAGTACTTAATTCATTCAAGCATATTTTTTATGCGAATAAATATTTTTGATGACAAAGAAAAAAACACAGAAAAAGTAAACTTTCAAAAAGATTTCATCAACAACTAATAAACTTTTTTTGGTTCGAGAAACGCTTCTGGGATTATAAAGTTGCTAAGGGGGTGTAGAAACATCGTATGGGACGTGCAAAATTAAAATGTATAAAGTAACTATATTTTTTCGTGTATAATTTCATTAATATTGACTCTATAAGTATCGAAAATATGCTTATATACTTTCTTGGTAAAATTCGGATCACATGTGCTAGTTTCCAGTGAAAAAATATTTACACATAAATTTCGGGAAAAAGTTTCAAAAGTTCACGGAATATCAAATTATTAGTGCCCGTTTTTTTAATTTACTCTAGTACGGCATTTATATCCGCCGTCAAAGAATGTAAACATTAACTTATATCCTCCCGGGAGGGAATCCCACCACTGCTTCTCAGCGGAGGGGAAATTGCCCCGCTGCGCGCTGATTGCCTAGAAAAGGACAGAGAAACAACGGCTGATTGGTTCGGTTAGTCACGTGGTACTGCAAAGTGGTGGATGCGAAGCTGATATAAATGAGAGCTATAGCAAGGATATAAGCGGGGGAGGATATAAGTGAGAGCGGATATAAACGCGGTTCCAGTGTAGATAGAAGTGCGGCCTGAGTTACCATAAGAAAAGGCTCGAGTATGTTAACATTGTATCACAGCATAATAGGTGACCCCTGCGTAGAAATATGCATGACAAAACATTCCTGCGCAGCTATATTTGTGGTAGATTGCTACTGCGTAGATATAAGTATGGCAGAACACTACTTCGTAGCCCTGCTTGTAGTAGAAGACTAGTTCTAAGATATGTGCAATGAAGAAGACCACGGCGCAGCCATTATTGTGGAAGAACAATTCTGCGTAGAGCTATTTATGGTAAAAAACTACTGAGCATCCATAAATAAAATATAACTGTTTTATGCGATTAGATACTGTATCAAGCTGTTTCGAATCCGACGATTCGAAAAAAAAATTTATAAATAAATTCACCAATTGGATATTTTCCGTTAATAGACTCAATTTTTTATGGAATCCAAGGTTTCTTTGCTCTGATAATTCGCAAATTGACAACAACTATTAATTGTTTCGAAAATTTTCATTAACAAATGCTGAAACAGTTAGAGACTTTTGCTCATAAATTTATCTATATTACTATAAACAATTTTTTGTATTGTTCCGACGTCCTGGAAATTATTGCGAGATAACTCTAACATTGATCAAGGGCCTTTTTTGATAAATGTGAAAAGCATACAAAATGTTAATTCTGAAAAATAAGGAAAAACCCATATCTTTTTCGTTGTAATATAACATTTTGTTCCAAAAACAAAACACAAGTCTGTTGGTGTAATTAAGGGAGGCGCCTACCTCCCCTAATTGCCCCCAGCACTACAGAATTGAAGCAAAGTGAAGTTGACCGCTGGGCTTTAGTCATTGTCGACAATGACCGGTGAATGTTGAAAATTTCCGAACTTTAGTTTCTGGATAGACATTGACTAGTCAATGTCGACAATGACCGACGCCAGAAGTCAATGGCAACATTGACTAGAAATTTTCGACAATGACTGATTTCCGACACTGACATATATATCGAAATATATATATATATATATATATATATATATATATGTATATATCACTCTCCCTTACTGATAACGACCGCGTCGAATGAGGTGTGTGTGTGTGTGGGGGGGGGGGGGGGGTTTGTCATGCATTGCGTATCTCGAGTCATAATTAATATTTTTTAATCCTCTTTGCCTTATTCCAAAGGACTTCAAATGCACTCCACTGTACCACCAAAAATTCAATTGTGCTTAATTGCAAGTACTGATAACGAGAGCTTGCTGTGCGGTAAGGGGGCTGATGACAAACTTTAAGTATTGCGAAGAGGTTTATTTCCAACTTCACTAATGGCAGCTTGCATCAAATATACGTATATCGAAATTTTAGACTTTGGGTGCCAGCCGGGCCCTAAATCGTGAAAGAAATTGACTTGTAAATTGTCTCTGACCCGGCAATATGCAATGAATCCCGAACTAGCAAAATGACAAGGATAAGGAACTTTTCATGGGTCTCAGGGCTAGTTCTTAAAATTATAACGGCACAATTCGTATTTGTTAGATGGACAATTTCAGTAATTTTATTTGTGGCGATTCAACAAAAAAAGAGGGTTTAACATTATTAAGTATTTTTCCGACACTCATACGCGAAATGACAATAGAAAACCACCTCGTAAATCTACTACTTGAGATTAGAAACTACGACGACGTGGTCGATGGTTCGAAATCCCGAACATGTAGTGACTCATAGTTAACCCGGAATAACAAACAAAAATACCAACAATCCCGCTACGAATACCTACGCACTGACTTGACCTCTAACTGATAAATTTGAAGAGAGCACTCGTGGAGGGGTCAAATTCAGCAATGGTAACGGAAAAGTAATGACAAGACCTCATGGTCATTTAAAATCTGCCACGGCTTTAAATTGCGCTCAATTGCAAGGACTGATAACGAGAGCGTGCAGTTAGGGGTGGGGGAGGATGGTGACACGCTTTATGTATCTCGAGTCCTAAATAATACTTTTTATCCTCTTTGGCTTATTGTGAAGGACTTGAAATATGCTCCATTGCACCACTGAAAAATTCCATTGCGCTCAGATGCAAGAACTGATAACGAGAGGGTCCAATAAGGTGAGGGGCTGGTGACACGCTTCACGTATTTCGAGTTCTAATTGATATTTTTCAATCCTCTTTGGCTTATTTCGAAGTACTTTAAATACACTTCCTTGCACAACCAGAAAATTCAATTTTTGGTCAATTGCAAGAACTGACAACGAGAGCTTCCAATGAGGTGGGGGAGGGGGCCTGGCGACACGCTTTACTCATCCCGAGTCCTAATTAATATTTTTTTCCCTCTTAGGCTTATTTGGAAATACTTCAAATGCGCTCCATCGTACCACCGACAAATTCAATTGCGCTAAATTGCAAGTACTGATAACGAGAGCGTGCTATGAGGTGGAGAGGGGCGGTCTGGTCACACGCTTTACGTATCTTTAGTCCTATTTATTATTTTTGTTTCATCTTTGGCTTATTCCGAAGGTCTTGAAATGCGGTTCATTGCACCAACGGAAAATTCAATTACATTCCATTGCAAGTACTGATAACGAGAGAATACAATGGGGGGGGGCACGCTTTACTAATCTCAATTGCTAATTTTGTTTTCCTCTTTGGCTTATACCGGAGGACTGCAAATGCTCTCCATTGCACTCAATTGCAAGTACTAGTAACAAAAGCGTGCAATAAGGTAATGAAGGGGGGTGGGCTGGTGACAAGCTTTATGTGTTGCGAGTCCTTATTAATATTTTTTAGTTCTCTTTGGCTTATTCCGAAGGACTCCGAATGCACTTCATTGCACAACCAAAAAATTCAATTGCGCTCATTTGCAAGTACTGATAACGAGAGAGTCCAATTATTTGGAGGGGAAGGGGGGCTGGCGACACGCTTAACGCATCTCTAGTCCTAATTATTGTCTTTGTTTCCTCTTTGGCTTATTCCGAAGAACATAAAGTGCGCTCCACTGCATCACAGAAAAATTCCATTGCGCTCAATTGTAAGTCCTGATAACGAGAGAGTCCAATGAGGTGGGAGGGGGGGCTCTTGACACGCATTGCGTATCTAGAGTCCTGATTAATATTTTTTAATTCTCTTCAGCTTATCCCGAAGGACTTCAAATACGCTCTATTGCGCAACCAAAAAATTCAATTGCGCTTAAATGCAAGTACTGATAAAAAGAGCGTGCAATGAGGTAAGTGAGCTGGTAACACGCTTAACGTATTTGAGTCCTAATTAATATTTTTTAATCCTCTGTGGCTTATTTCAAACGACTTTAAATACGCTTAATCGCACCAGCCAAAAAATCAATTTCGCTCGATTGTATGTACTGATAACGAAAGCGTTAAATGCTGTAGGGGTGGGGGAGGATGGTGACACACTTTAAGTATCTCGAGTCCTAATTCTTATTTATTATCCTCTTTGGCTTATTATGAAGGACTTTAAATGTGCTCTATTACACCACCGAAAAATTCAATTGCACTCAATTGCAAGAATTGATGACGAGAGAGTATAATAAGGTGGGGGGGCTGGTGACACGCTTCACATATCTCGAGTTCTAATTGATATTTTTCAATTCTCTTTCGCGTATTTCGAAATGCTTTAAATACGCTCCATTGTACAACCAGAAAATTCAATTTTTGGTCAATTGCAAGAACTGATAACGGGAGCGTCCAATGAGGTGAGGGATGGGGGCTGGCGACGCACTTTACTCATCTCGAGTCCTAATTAATTTTTTTTCCTCTTTGGCTTATTCCGAAAGACTTCAAATGCGCCAGTGCACCACCGAAAAATTCAATTGCGCTCAATTGTAAGTACTGATAACGAGAGAGTCCAATTAGGTGGCGGGGTGGCTGGTGACATGCTTTACGTATCTCTTGCACTAATTATTATTTTTGTTTCCTCTTTGGCTCATTCCGAAGAACTTCAAATGCGCTCCAATGCACCACCGGTAGATTCAATTTCACTCAATTGCTACAACTGATACACTGAGCGAAGAATTCCCGTGTAGTTCGGGTTTACACCCCAATAGTTCGGGTGGTTTATCTTTTTTTTTGTTTCACACGAAGATTTGGCGCGCTTGCACTTCTGAGACGTGCGATCACCCCAACCATTTGGGTGCTCACCTGAAACAGCAGCGGCCGAAGTGGTGGGGCGCCCGCCCGAATAGTTGGGGAGCTTGCACGAATGATTCGGGAGATTCGAGTCGTCAACCGCGTTGGATGTTGCGCGTTCGACGTTCATCCCGGTATACAGAAATAATTCTAGAGAAAGAATAATGTTTTATATTTCTCTTACCTTCGTTAATGATTATCCAAAGAAAAACCAGATAACTAGTTACACTTTATTCCACTGACATCTCGCACATGAACAATAAAATCGACATAAACTAGAAACAGTGACATTCGGGAAGAGCCAGCTGCGGCCATTAGCGAACATGCGCAAACGTCGAATGCGCAACATCCAACGCGGTTGACGACTCGAATCTCCCGAATCATTCGTGCAAGCTCCCCAACTATTCGGGCTGGCGCCCCACCACTTTGGCCGCTGCTGTTTCAGGTGAGCACCCGAATGGTTGGGGTGATCGCACGTCTCAGTAGTGCAAGCGCGCCAAACCTTCGTGTGAAACAAAAAAAAAGATAAATCACCCGAACTATTGGGGTGTAAACCCAAACTACACGGGAATTCTTCGCTCAGTGTAACGAGAGACTCGAATGAGGTGGGGGCTGGTGACACGCTTTACGTATCTGGAGTCCAAATCAATCTTTATTTTTCCTTTTTGGCTTATTGCGAAGGACTTGAAATGCGCTCCATTACACCACTAAAAGATTCAAATGCGCTGATCCGCATGTACTGATAACGAGAGCATGTAATGAGGTAAAGGGAAGGCTGGTGACATGCTTTACGTATATCTTGTCCTAATTATTATTTTTATTTCCTCTTTGGCTTTTTACAAAGGACTTTAAGTGCGCTACATTGCATAAAAAAAATTCAATTGCGCTCAGTTGCAAGTACTTATAACGAGAGCGTGAACTTAGGGTGGGGGAGGATGGTGACACGCTTTAAGTATCTTAGCCCTAATTAAGATTTTTAATCCTCGTTAACTTATTATGAAGGACTACAAATGCGCTCCATTGCACCACCAAAAAATTGAATTGCGCTTAATTGCAAGTACTGATAACGAGAGCATCCAATGAGGTGGGGGCGAGGGGTCGTGACAAACGTGGCGTATCGCGAGTCATAATTGATATTTTTTAATCCATTTTTGCGTATTCCAAAGGGATTCAAATGCGCTTCATTGCACCAACAAAAAAATTAAATTGCTGTCAACTGCAAGTACTGATAACGAGTGAGTCCGATGATGTGGGTGGGCTGTTGGTACGCTTTACGTATCTCGAGTCCTGATTAATAATTTTCAATCCTCTTTGGCATGTTCCGCAGAACATCAAATGCGCTCCATTACAACACCAAAAAATTCAATTGCGCGTAAATTCAAGTACTGACAACAAGAGAGTGCAATGAGGTTAGGGGGCTGGTAACACGTTTTACGTATCTCGAGTCCCAATTAACACTTTTTAGTCCTCTTTGGCGGGCTGGTGACACGATTTACGTATTTCGAGACCGAATTGATATCTTTTTGCTTCTTTGGCTTATTTTAAAGGACTTTAAACGCGCATCGTTGCACCATCAATAAATTCAATTGCGCTCAGTTTCAAGTACTAATAAGAAAAGCTTGCAATGAGGTGAGATGGGGCTGCTGACAGGCTTCACGTATCCCGAGTCCTAATTAATTTTTTTCCTCTCTGGCTCATTCCGAAGGATTTAAAATGCTCTACATTGCACAACCGAAAGGTTCAAGTTTGTTCGAATGCAAGTACTGATAACGAAAATTTCCTTTCATTTCTTAATAAAAATTATTTTGTATTTTTTCTACGTGACAAGCTAGTACTCAAAACTACGCCCACTGAACCAATCAAATTCAAAGACTACCCCCACACTATATGTCTTCCCACTTACATAGTAGAAATTTTCACCACTACCTGATCTCTTGTTTTGCGAACAGTTCAGATAAACACTAACTACCAAATCGACTACTATACTTCTCTATTTGTGATAGAATAAACACGTCTTCCAAAAAACCAAATTAGGTTGGATTGTAGCGTGTCCTCTAAATCCACAAAATTTCATTCAAGGTCCACTTGCGTGCCATTTTGCCCAGGTCACAAATCAGTCTGACATCAGTGAGCTTGTAAAATTTTAGGAAATTGAGCAAGTTCCTGATATAAAACATCTTTCCAAAGAGGAGCAAGCGTGTGAAGATCATTTTGCTATTAACATAACCAGAAATGACAGCGGTCGTTACGTTGTTAGGCTTCCTTTCAATGAGAAGAAATATTACATCAGTGAGTCATATAAAGTAGCTCTTCGACGATTCCATGAACTTGAGAATAAATTTGACAAAAATTCCGTCAATAAAGAACAATACTCAGGGTTTATCAAAGAATAAAGAGATTTAGGTCACATGACGTTAGTCAACAAAAAAGAAAATAGTTATCGCGTTTTCTTCTTACCGCATCACGCGATCCTACGAGAGGACAGCCTTACAACGAAAAGCAGCCTTGTCTTTGATGGCTCTGCCAAAAGTTCATTCGGGATTTCTTTGAACAATGCACTTATGGTCGGTCCAACCATACAGGACGACCTTTTCACCATTTATACTCGTTTTCGAACGTTTCCTTTCGCTCTAACGGGTGACATTGCAAAAATGTATAGGCAAATCGAAGTAGCGAAAGAAAATTCTTCCTATGAAAAAATTCTATGGCGCGAGAATCCCAATGAACCGATAAAGATATTTAGATTAAACACGGTCACATACGGCACTGCTACCGCACCTTTTTTAGCCATACGTGTTCTCGCTCAATTATCAGTCGATGAATATCATTCACATCCTCTCGCCGCTCATGTTTTGAAGCGCGACCTTTATGTAGATGATGTGGTAACAGGGGTGAACACTCTTGAAGAAGCACTAGAACTTCGCCAGGATTTGCTCAAACTGGCGTCTGAGGGCGGATTCACTATTCGAAAGTGGGCTGCAAATAATCTACGACTCATGAGCGGAATTTCAGATCATTTGACAACAAAAATGTTGTCATTAGATACCTCAGAAACGATAAAAACGTTAAGGGTCCATTGAAATCATCGTCAACATTCAATTATATTTACAATAAAGGAGCGCGACACTCACGCAACTTTTCAAAAGTCAGTTAACTGTGAGAACTATATTATCAGAAATCGCAAGATTGTTCGATCTCTTAGGATTACTGTCTACAATTATTATCTACGCCAAGATGACGATACAAAAAATTTGAAAAGTACAAATAACATGGGACGATCCTGTTCCCGCGGATATTCGTTTATCGTGGCTAGAATTTACATAACAATGACCTCTTTTGAATCAAATAAAGTTTGATACATGTGTAATTGCCAAAGATTCAAGTGACATCCAAATTCATCGCTTTTGTGATGCAAGTGAAACAGGTTAAGGAGCATGTCTGTATTTGCGTTCAACACACAATGAAGGGATGTACTACTCGTTACTTTTATGTTCCAAATCTTGAGTTGCGCCAGTGCAAACTGTTTCAATACCTAGACCGAAACTATGCGCGGTCCTATTGATGGTTCGTCTCTATATTTCCCCTCAAGTCGATCTGTTTTTTGTTTCGACTCCACAGTCGCTCTTCACTGAATCAATTCATCTCCACATTTGTTGGAAACCTTTGTATCAAATCGCGGTGCTCAGATCCAGGAAGTCACTCAGCCTAGTCAGTAGAATCATGTACGCACTGGCGAGAAACCGGCTGATTTTCCACCATGAGGTCAAATGCCCAAAGAACTTATAGACAATACAATTTGGAAACACGGTCCTTCTTGGCTTCAAATGGAAGAAAACTTTCGGCCAAAACCCAAATTAACCCCTCGTCAACCGGAATGCACAAAAACTCGAAACCTTGATGTTTCAAAGACAGCAATGCATGTCGCAGCCAGCGAATCCATTCTACTCTCACGGTTTTCCTCTTTTAGAACCTTAAAACGTGTGGTAGCATACTGTCTTCAATTCCGTAACAATGCTTCCAAGAAATCAATCAGACAATCTTCTCAACTGAAGTTAATTCCTCATCGCGACACTGGGAAAGAAACAATAGAAGCAAGATTCTTAATCCTAATCCCTTTTTAGAAAACGGCGTTCACAAGGTGTTGGAAGACTCACGCATTCTGAATTACCGCAAGATCAAAAACATTCTTTTTTGCTGCACCGTAAGCATCATGTAACCGACCTAATCATTCGAGAATATAGTTCGATGAATTATTCACCATTGCGTAACATGCTTTTGCGCAAAACAACGTATTCCAAATTATAACATGGGAAACCTATCCGCCTCTCGTTTGAAATCATTGCGGCCCTTTTTGTATCAAGGAAAGGCGTCACTGAAACATCAAAAAGGTCAAATCGAATATAGCAATGTAAAAGTCCGGGAAATCAATGAATATCAATAAAATCGATGTGAACGAGAGCAGTGAGCTACCGTTAGATATTTTACTTCTCTCTAATTGGTTAACTCTAAGAATTGAATATAGCAATGTAAAATTCCACGAAATTTGAAAATTGAAAATGAGAAAAAACTACAATTAATCAATCACCATTATCAATAAAATCGATGTGAACGAGATAAGTGAGCCAACTTTAGATCTTTTACTGCACTCTCATTGGTTGACTCTAAGAATTAGATATAGCGTTGTAAAAGTCCGCCAAATCAATCAATATCAATAAAATTGATGTGAGCGTCGCAAGTGAGCTAACGTCAGATATTTTACTGCGCTCTTATTGGTTAATTTTAAGAATTGATCATAGCAATGTAAGAGTCCGCGAAATTTGAAAATATAAAATGAGAAAAGAACTACCGCTAAATAAAATAAAATGACTGAAACAATTACTATGTTGACATTTTTCAATTTTCAATATCAATAAAATCGAAGTAAACGAGAGAAGTGAGCTAACGTTAGATCTTTTACATCACTCTTATTGGTTGACTCCAAGAATTGACTATAGCAATGTAAAAGTCCGCGCAATCAATCAATCAATATCAATAAAATCGACGTGAACGAGATAAGTGAGCTAACGTTAGATCTTTCACTGCACTATTATTGGTTTACTCTAAGAATTGAATATAGCAATGTAAAACTCCGAGAAATTTGAAAATATAAAATGAGAAAAAAACTACAATTAATCAATCATCAATATCAATAAAATCGATGTGAAAGACACAAGTCAGCTAACGTCAGATATCTTACTGCACTCTTATTGGTTGATTCTAAGAATTGCTCATAGCAATGTAAGAGTCCGCGAAATTTGAAAATATAAAATGAGAGAAGAACTACCATTAAATAAAATAAAATGACTGAAACAATTACTATCTTGATATTTTGCAATTTTCAATATCAATAAAATCGGTGTGAATAAGAGAAGTGAGCCAACGTTAGATATTTTGCTGCACTCTTATTGGTTAACTCTAAGAATTGAACATAGCAATGTAAGAGTCCGCGAAATTTGAAA
Organism: Andricus curvator; assembly: GCA_932195095.1. Lineage (NCBI taxonomy): Eukaryota > Metazoa > Arthropoda > Insecta > Hymenoptera > Cynipidae > Andricus > Andricus curvator. The sequence continues at coordinate 140,454 of CAKNYM010051469.1, forward strand.
ATATAAAATGAGAAAAGAACTACCACTAAATAATAAAAAATGACTGCAACAATTACTATCTTAACATTTTTCAATTTTCAATATCAATAAAATCGATGGGAACGAGGGAAGTGAGCTAACGTTAGATATTTTACTACGCGCTTATTGGTTGACTCTAAGAATTGAACATAGCAATTTAAGAGTCCGCGAAATTTGAAAATATATAACGAGAAAAGAACTACCATTAATTAAATTAAAATGACTGAAACAATTACTATCTTGACATTTTTCAATTTTCAATTTAATAAAATCCGCGAAATTTGAAAATATTGAATGAGAAAAAGAATACCAATCAATCAAATAAAATGTCTGAAATAATTACTATCTTGAATTTTTCCAATTTTCAATCAATATCAGTTAAATCGATTTGAACGAGAGATGTGAGTTAGCGTTAGATCTTTAACTGCACTCTTATTGGTTGACTCTAAGAATTGAATATACATACATACATAGATTAGCAGTTCGAACTCGAAAGTTCATTGCCTCACTACCCGATTCGGGCAGTGTTTCTAGGTGGATATTTACTACCAATGTGGGCCCACCACACTCACGACGGGCCAACAGCACGCGTATTCCTGAACAGTCACCCATCCAAGCACTAACCGCGCCCAACAATGCTTAACTTCAGTGATCTTACGAGAACTGGTGTTTTCAGCGTGGTATCGCCGTTGGCGATTGAATATAGCATCAGAAAAATATAGAATTGAATATAGCAATGTAAAAGTCAGCGAAGTTTGAAAATAAAAATCAATGTCCACTGACGCTTTCATTGGGTTGCCCCTCCCCACCTCTCTTGGCTTTTAACAATTGATTATTGATTAATGGTATTTTTTTTCTTATTTTATATTTTCAAATTTCGTGGACTTTTACATTGCTATGTTCAATTCTTAGAGTAAACCAATAAGAGTGCAGCAAAAGATTTAACGTTAGATCACTTCTCTCTTTGACATCGATTTTATTGATATTGATTGATGATTGATTATTGGTAGTTTTTTTCTCATTTTATATCTTCAAATTTCGTGGACATTTACATTGCTATATTCAATTCTTTAAGTCAACCAATAAGAGTGCAGTAAAAGATCCAAAGTCAGCTAACTTCTCTCGTTGACATCGATTTTATTGATATTAATTGAAGATTGATTAATGGTAGTTTTTTTTCATTTTATATTTTCAAATTTCGTGGACTTTTACATTGCTATATTCAATTCTTAGAGTCAACCAATAAGAGTGCAGCAAAAGATTTAACGTTAGCTCACTTCTCTCGTTCACATCGAGTTTATTGATATTGAGAATTGAAAAACGTCAAGGTAGTAATTGTTTCAGTCATTTTATTTTACATAATGGTATTTTTTTTTCTCATTTTATATTTTCAAATTTCGCGGACTCTTACATTGCTATATTCAATTCTTATAGTCAATCAATGAGTGTGCAGTAAAAGATCTAACGTTAGCTCACTTCTCTCGTTCACATCGATTTTATTGATATTGATTAATGATTGATTAATTGTAGTTTTTTTCTCATTTTACATTTTCAAATTTCGTGGACTTTTACATTGCTATGTTCAATTCTTGGAGTCAACGAATAAGAGTGCAGGAAAAGAGTTAACGTCAGCTCACTTCTCTCGTTCACACCGATTTTATTGAAAATGAAAATTGAAAAATGTCAAGATAGTAATTGTTTCAGTCATTTTATATTATTTAATGGTAGTTTCTTTCTTATTTTATATATTCAAATTTCTCGGGTTTTTACATTCCTATATTCAATTCTTAGAGTCAACCAATAAGAGTGCAGTAAAATATCTAACGTTAGCTCACTTCTCTCGTTCACATCGATTTTGTTGATATTGAAAACTCAAAAATGTCAAGATAGTAATTGTTTCAGTCATTTTATTTTATTTAATGGTAGTTTCTTCTCATTTTATATTTCCAAATTTCGTGGAATTTTACATTGCTATATTCAATTCTTAGAGTCAACCAATAAGAGTGCAACAAAAGATTTAACGTTAGCTCACTTCTCTCGTTGACATCGATTTTATTGATATTGATTGATGATTGATTAATGGTAGTTTCTTTCTCATTTTATATTTTCAAATTTCGTGGAGATTTACATTGCTATGTTGAATTCTTAGAGCCAACCAATAAGCGTGCAGCAAAAGATTTAACGTTAACTCACTTCTCTCGTTGACATCGATTTTATTGATATTGATTGATGATTGATTAATGGTAGTTTCTTCTCATTTTATATTTTCTAATTTCGTGGACTTCTAAATTGCTATATTAAATTCTTAGAGTCAACCAATAAGAGTGCAGTAAAGAATCTAACGTTAGCTCACTTCTCTCTTTAACATCGATTTTCTTGAAAATGAAAATAGAAAAATGTCAAGATAGTATTTGTTTCAGTCATTTTATTTTATTTAATGGTAGTTTCTGCTCATTTTATATTTTCAAATTTCGTGGACTTTTAAATTGCTATATTCAATTCTTAGAGTCAACCAATAAGAGTCCAGTAAACGATCTAACGTTAGCTCACTCATTTCGCTCACATTGATTTTATTGATATTGAAAATTAAAAACTGTCCAGATAGTAATGGGTTCAGTCATTTTATTTCATTTAATGGTAGTTTCTTTCTCATTTTATATTTTCAAATTTCGCGGACTCTTACATTGCTATGTTCAATTCTTAAAGTCAACCAATAAGAGTGCAGTAAAAGATCAAACGTTAGCTCACTTCTCTCGTTCACAACGATTTTATTCATATTGAAAATTGAAAAATGTCAAGATAGTAATTGCTTCAGTCATTTTATTTAATGGTAGTTTCTGCTCATTTTATATTTTCAAATTTCGCGGACATTTACATTGCTATATTCAATTCTTAGAGTCAACCAATAAGAGTGCAGTAAAACATCTAACGTTAGCTCACTTCTCTCGTTCACATCGATTTCATTGAAAATCAAAATTGAAAAATGTCAAGATAGTATTTGTTTCAGTCATTTTATTTTAATTAATGGTAGTTTCTTTCTCATTTTATATATTCAAATATCGCGGATTCTTACATTGATATGTTTAATTCTTGGAGTCAACCAATCAGAGTGCAGCAAAAGATTTACGACAGCTCACTTCTCTCGTTCACATCGATTTTATTGATATTGATTAATGATTGATTAATTGTAGTTTTTTTCTCATTTTACATTTTCAAATTTCGTGGACATTTACATTGCT
>CAKNYM010051469.1:161767-174319 GCA_932195095.1 Andricus curvator
AGAATTGAATATAGCAATGTAAGAGTCCGCGAAATTTGAAAATATAAAATGAGAAAAAAACTACCATTAATCAATCTTCAATCAATATCAATAAAATCGATGTCAACGAGAGAAGTTAGCTGACTTTGGATCTTTTACTGCACCCTTATTGGTTGACTTAAAGAATTGAATATAGCAATGTAAATGTCCACGAAATTTAAAAATATAAAATGAAAAAAAACTACCATTATATAAAATAAAATGAATGAAACAATTACTATCTTGACGTTTTTCAATTCTCAATATCAATAAAATCGATGTGAACGAGAGAAGTGAGCTATCGTTAGATCTTTTACTGCACACTCATTGATTGACTATAAGAATTGAATATAGCAATGTAAGAGTCCACGAAATTTGAAAATATAAAATGAGAAAAAAACTACCAACAATCAATCAACAAAATCGATGTCAACGAGAGAAGTGAGCTTATGTTAAATCTTTTGCTGCACTCTTATTGGTTTACTCTAAGAATTGAACATAGCAATGTAAAAGTCCACGAAATTTGAAAATATAAAATGAGAAAAAAACTACCATTAATCAATCATCAATTGTTAAAAGCCAAGAGAGGTGGGGAGGGGCAACCCAATGAAAGCGTGAGTGGACATTGAATTGAAATAAAAGTTTATATTTCCTTCGTGATCAAGAATGAAAACAATACAGCATTATAGTTAGAATAACAATCGTCCTAATGTCATGATGTCCAGTGCTAACGAGAAGGTCAGCTCTCTATCGGTCCTTGAGACATTCGTGATTCGACAAATCCATCCCTCGGAGCAGCAGGTCCGTTGGCTCTCCAAAGAAAGTAGACAACTGGAACCTCCATCAGGAACAGTCGAAGCCAGTCGACAGGACAGCACGCCAAGGAAGCATCCAGGGAAACCAGAACCACACGCCAGCCGATGCAGCAGCCGAACACACATCAGCACCTGGAAGAACAGAATCCAAAACGGGCCAGCCAAGCCCCCACGCCAGAAGTAGGCCTTCGCGGGTTAACCAAGACAACACCACCCGGCACGGGCCTTCGCGGGAGTAACTCACCTATAAAGCAGACCCATTGCCTCCAAGGCTCAAGGAAGCGTGAGCAACTGCCTCCGCAAATAGCACGAGAGTAGGCAATCTGCCTCCAAATGCAATAATAGAACCAAGCACTGTAGAACACTTCTATCTGCCTCCAATGGCAACAGTAGACCCAATCACTATAGTACTTGTGTCTGCCTCCAAAGGCAATCGTAGCACCAACCACTTCAACGACGAGAGTTGAACCAAACACTGAGGACCAGCCGTATCTGCATCCGAAGGTAATCGTAGCACCAACCACCGACGAACACTTGCATTGACAATCGGCTTGACAACTCATGAATAGCCGCGCACTAGCAGATCACAAAACTTGAAATTGATGCTTGACCACTCGCTCCTGTGTCCCCAACTGAACTGAACTGATTTTTGAGAAAGATGTGTCTCGCTCCTCCCACTGTCGAACGAGGTAGTTCGTTCATGCCAATTACCTGGCAACCTTTCAGGCACCTGCCTAAGCAGAACAATGAATCGACCTTTGGATTTTCAAGAGTAATAACCGGTGCAGTGACCAAGGACGAGACAAGTCGAATTCTTAATAATTTGTATATATATATTTTTTTTTTCCAAGGTTATAACGAGCATACATCTTTAACATCAATCAATATCAATAAAATCGATGTCAACGAGAGAAGTGAGCTTATGTTAAATCTTTTGCTGCACTCTTATTAGTTTACTCTAAGAATTGAATATAGCAATGTAAAAGTCCGCGAAATTCGAAAATATAAAATGAGAAGAAACTACCATTAAATAAAATAAAATGATTGAAACAATTACTATCTTGACCTTTTTCAATTCTCAATATGAATAAAATCGATGTGAACGAGAGGAGTGAGATAAAGCTAGATCTTTTACTGCACTCTTATTGGTTGACTCTAAGAATTGAATATAGCAATGTAAATGTCCGCGAAATTTGAAAATATAAAATGAGAAGAAACAACCATTAAATAAAATAAAATGACTGAAACAATTACTATCTTGACATTTTTCAATTCTCAATATGAATAAAATCGATGTGAACGAGAGAAGTGAGCTAACGTTAAATCTTTTACTGCACTCTTATTGGTTGACTCTAAGAATTGAATATAGCAATGTAAATGCCCGCGAAATTTGAAAATATAAAATGAGAAGAAACTACCATTAAATAAAATAAAATGACTGAAACAATTACTATCTTGACATTTTTCAATTCTCAATATGAATAAAATCGATGTGAACGAGAGAGTTGAGCTAACGTTAGATCTTTTACTGCACTCTTATTGGTTGACTCCATGGATTGAATATAGCAATGTAAATGTCCACGAAATTTGAAAATGTAAAATTAGAAAAAAACTACCATTAATCAATCATCAATCAATATCAATAACGTCGATGTCAACGAGAGAAGTGAGCTAACGTTAAATCTTTTGCTGCACTCTTATTGGTCGACTCTATGAATTGAATATAGCAATGCAAAAGTCCACGAAATTTGAAAATATAAAGTGAGAAAAAAAGTACGATTAAATGAAATGACATGACTAAAACAATTACTATCTTGACATTGTTCAATTTTTAATATCAATAAAATCGATGTGAACGAGAGAAGTGAGCTAACGTTAGATCTTTTATTGCACTCTTTTTGGTTGACTTTAAGAATTGAATATAGCAATGTAAAAGTACGCCAAATTTGAAAATACAAAATGAGAAAAAAAATTTAATAACCTTTTAAACTAATTCCAGGAAATGTAAATTTTAATAGAATAAGTTAATAAATAAATAATCAGTTGACAACATAACAGGCATTGAACAATTATTTTCATTGAAAGATACAAATAATTTTTACATTATATTCGTCTTTAAATTTGAAATTGCATTTCTATATATTTAATGTATCAATAACCTTTTAAAGAAATTCAAAAAAAATTAAAATATCTGTACAAATAATGTTAAAATTCAATTAAGATACTTGTTTAACAACATCACAGACATATGAAAGGATTATATAATGGTGATAGAAGTATTTTAAGGGAAAATCAAACTTTTATTATAGAAATAATAGCCCACATTGAATTACACAACCTCAAGGTAAATAATCAATTTATGTTACTCGATAGAGAAACAAATTTAATTCAATCTTTATTTAATTCAAAATTTGGAACAAAATGAATCGACTTATAATTATTTAAACTGTTCACAACATAAAAACATCAAACTATTATTGACATAGAAAGATTGAAATAATTTGCACTTTATATTTTTTTAAATTTTAACACTCATTTATGAATATTTTATTTATTAGTAAGCTTTTTAAATAATTCCGGAAAATTTAAGTCTTAATGTAGTAAATTAATAATAATATGTATAATGATAATCAAAAAAGTTAATTATAAAATAATTTTTATGTATGTATTTATTCTCTCCCTTTTACGGGTTTGAGGGCCTCCGCTCCCTTCACAGTACGTTACAAAACCACTTATACTACCTTAATAATACTTACTACCTAAATAATAATATTCAACTTATATTAACTTATTTACTATCGCTTTGTTTTAACATAATTACTCCCGATATTTGCTGACTATTGAGTTTCCTGGGCTTCCGTTTCCTCTTAGCATTTCCGTTAACATGATTTTAAAGCTTTATTTACTTTAGTGTCCTTGACTAGGAGTACGCCATTGGCCTTTCCCTACTACATGCCGTTTACTTTCTCTCATTTCTTCCAGTGTCATCATCCAGTTTGCCCCTTGTCCACTTCCATCCAAAATCCACCTTATCCTGTCATCCACACTCTCCCCACCTGTTTCATCCCCCGTACATGTCTGTAAAACATGCCCCCATAATTCTATCTCGTAATAACAGACTCTACATCTTCTTTCCTCTTCATCCATCCAGTACCTACCCTCTCTCATTCCTTCTCCCATCCTAAATCGTATAACGTGGTTCCATTTACTCTCCTTTTTAATCTTTCTTAAATATTCTGGTTCTCCTTCAGCCTTCACTACCTTATACCACTTGTTATACTTACATTCCACGATTTTTTGCCATATTTCCTCCCCCTCCTCAATTATCAGTTCTTTCTCTAACTCTTGCCATACTCTGACATCTGCTCTTATATCGCATTCTCTCCTCCTCTGTTGTCTCTTTCCTCCCACCTTGATCCTTCTGTGTTACCCCTAGTCTCTTTGTTTACTACTTCCCTGAGACAAGCTTGTGCTATCCTGCTTCCCTCCCCCCTCTTTATTTTCTCCTCAAAGTTCCATGGTCTCTTCATTTGTCTAATAACCATTTTTCTTCTACTTAATTCCTCTCTCAACATGTATCCTGGACAGCTCCAGCTCACTCCCATTACCCATATCAAGAATCTCTCCTGCATACTTTCCACCCTCTTGTGCTCCTTCCATCCCCAGATCTCCACTCCGTAACTTAGGACTGACCACACAAACGCATCAAACATCCACAGTCTTATTTTCCAATCATCTTTAAACCTTCTCTTCCCTATACCCCACACCTGCCCCATTACTTTAGTCGCACATTCTATCCTTCTCCTCACCTGCAGTTTAACCCCTCCTTTCGAATCACACCAAAGGCCTAGTTAACTAAATTCCTCGACCTGTTCCACTTTCTCCCCGTACATCTTTTATTCATATTCTACCTTTGTCCTTCTCTTCCTAAAAATCATCACCTTCGTCTTATTTACGTTTACCGTTAGTCTTTAATTTTCACATACTCCTGGAACATTCTCATTATGAGACTCATCCCTCTCTTGTCATCCGCTAATAAGACTATATCGTCTGCATATGCTAAGGAATATACCTTGCTATTTCCCAAAGCCGTTCCCCCTTTTCCTTTGTTCTCCAGTTTCTCCTCTAGATCTGCCAACAAGAGACTGAATAGTAGTGGGCTCAGTGGGCACCCTTGCCTGAGCCCCCTTCAACTCCAAAAAACCTCCCCTTTTTGTTTACAAATCCTCACCTTTATCTTAGTCTCTTCGAATATCTCCTTTATCCTCTCGACCAACTTTTCGTCCACACCCTTCTCTTTCATCACCTGCCATAACACCTTCCTGTTTACCGAGTCAAATGCCGCTTTAAAGTCTACAAATAAGACCACTAACTTCCCTTTCTTCCTCCCTAAGTTCCTATTCACTAGATAATTCAGTACGTAGATGTTGTCTACTGTTCCCATTCCTTTCCTGAAGCCCGTCTGATTGTAGCCCACCGACATAAGTGTGATTGCCCTATACTCCTCCACCTTCTTGCCCTCTCCTTTCTTAATTATCGGCACCACTAACTCTGTCCTCCATTCCTTAGGCCATCCCTCTCCTCTCCAAACCTTTTTGCATACCTCCCACAATTCCTTTCTCACCCCTTCTTCTCCAAAACTCAAAGCCTCGTTCTCAATATCGTCCTCACCTGTTGTCTTGTTTCTTTTGAGCCTCCCTATCGCTCTATACAATTCCTCCCTACTTTTCCCGTTATTGCTATCATCATCCCCTTCTATTACCTTCCTCTTTTCACTAAAGCCTTATTTTCCACTCCTCCCAACAGTCGCTCAAAGTACTTAATACCTCGCTTAATACCTCTTCCATATACCTACTTTTCTCTAACTGCCTTTTATCACTTAACAATTTTTCATGTTCTCTCTTTCTCCTATTATATTCCGGTTTCCCTATCTCCCCTTTTCTTCACTTTTTTACATTTTCCTTCATTCTATCTTTACTCTCCTCACATTCTGCGTCCCACCATCCCCTCTTCATTCCCTCCTCCTCTTCTCCTGGTCTTACCTCTTATTTTATCCTCTCGGATAGTTCTTTTATTTTTTCAAGGCGCGTGTCCACGTCTTCCCCTTCCATTCCTCTAATCTCATCGTTCTCCATTCTTTCCTTAAATTCTCTAAATTTATCCTCCCACCATCTACCCATTTTTACTTTCCTTTCGCCAGTTCCTACCCTTTTTTCGCTATGTCGCTTCCATCCTAAGCATTTCAATGTCGCTATTAGGGGGAAGTGTTCTGAGCTTATTTCATTGCCTACTTCCACTTTATCCATTCTCTTCCTTATTCTTTCTTCTGCTATAATGTAATCAATCTCCCCTTTCCCTATGAAAGTCACTTCCCCTTCTTCATCTTCACTTATATTTCCAATGCAGATAAACCACCCCTCCTCTCCTAACAGGTTCAAAAGAGTTCTACCCTCCCGATCTATCTCCCTGTGCTTAGAATTTCTTCGAAAAGTTTCGCTTGCTTCATCCCATATCTCCCCCCCCCCGCCCCCCGAACTCTCCTGTCTACGCGTTTAAGTCTCCTCCTATCAATACCAACTCTTCATTCATTTCCTCCATCCATTCCCTTAATACTCTCCATCCTTCGTCTTCTCCTCTCCTTCTATACACACAAAATATCGCCACCCGCTCTTTTCCTACCTTTATTCTTCTCACCATCACGCCCTCCAGCTTTTCTTTTCGCTCTTCCACTCTTTCATTTCTCATCAGCTCCTTTTTAACCGCTGACACCATGCCAACGATCGCTCTTCCCTTCTCATATTCTTTCCTCGCTTCTTGCATTGTCCATACATACCCCTTCGGCAATTTTCGTTTCCCGCCCTTCCAATCCTTTTTATCTACCCACGTTTCACTCAGCATTACCACGTCCCATTTTCCAATAGCCTCCCAGAACCCCTCGTTCTTATTTTTTAGCCCTGACACATTCCAGAAAACCACACTCACTCCTCTCTTTTGTCCTTCCCCTCTCTCATTACCTTCGTTAACCCTTCTCTCAAGTATCGATCCCTCTGCTCTCAGCTCTTCTCTCTCTTCGTCCCAGATCCACTTCATCCCATTCACCCACAACCTGTCTTTTCCCGTCCAAATATTACCCCGGTTCCTCCCCTCTATCCATGCTCTCCGTTGGATCATCCACTTCCTCTTTCTCTCTCTCCATGTCAGGTCCTCTTCAATTCTTTGATTCCGACCCTTTAGTACCCTTTTCCTTTCCATAATTTCTCTCTTCTCCTCCTCGCTTCCCACTTTCACTATGAGCACACCTGTTTTCCCTTCTGTCTTTCTCCCCAGTACCTTCACTGCCTCCACTCTCACCTGAGCCCCAATATCATTCATCAGCTTCTCCACTTCTTCCTTTCCCGAGTCGCTTTCTACTGTCATTCCTTTAATTATTATGTTTCGCTTTCTTTTCATTTTCTCTTCTCCTTCTAGTCTTACTTCTATTTCATTTAGCCGTCTGCGCATTTTTTATTTTCTTCCTGCAGTTTCTCATCATCCCCCTTGACTACGTCTCCTAATCCCACCTCGTCCTTCTTTTCACTCTCGCATTCTAGTTTCCTGACCCTCTCCTCAAGCAAACCCTTTTCAGCTCTCCTTTCTTTCTCACTCTCTATCTGTTTACTCTCTATACTATCCAGTTTCCTAAATAGCTCCCCTTTCTCGGCCTTCCACAGAGCATCCCACTCCTCCCATTTCTTTCTAATTTTTTTCACTTCCTCCCTGACTACTTCCCTATGCGTCCTCGCTCTGTCAAAACCTTTGCAGGTTTCCTCTCTGAGGCCTCTGATGAGTTTCTCGAGGCCTTCTAAACTACTCCCCCCTGACCTCCTTTTAGGTGGTGTTCTCTGCCTAATCTTCTTGAGCGCTGTCTCATTTTCCCCTTCCTCATCTAACTGGTTTCTAACCCTTTTATTATCCTCCGACTTCTCCCCTTCGCTACTCGTGGTCGCTGGTTGTCGCCACTTATCAAAAAAGCCCTTCGCGTTCGTACTGTTCAAACTGTGCGCTCTTTGTAGCCTTTGCAGCTTCGTCGGTCTGCCTCGTTTGCTTGCTACCGTCTCTTCCCCCCCCCCCCCGCCCTTACCGAGCTTTACGAATACCTCTGCCTCATCACTACTTTCATTGCTGCCAATGCTACCTTCCATGTTCGCGCTCGCCTCATTCTCTTGCCTACATTCGCTGCTAATTCTCGACCCTCTCTCTGTACCCGTCTCCTGCTGCCCTCTGTCTGTCCTTCCTGGACTTCGTGTAACCGGCATTCTGCCGCGTATTCTTTCCTACGTCATGTTTTCTTTTCCCTCGCTTTCAATCCCCCATGCAAATCGTTCAATCTAGATCTGAAGCCACCACTATAAAAAATCACTCAAAATCTCTTACACTATAACTCACCACTCTTAAATAACTGTCTCTTCTCATTCACCCAACCCTCACGCTCACCTGCCCCTCACCCCGCGTGAAACACACACCACTTTTCACAACCGTTCCTAACCTCAAAATCCTTCTCTCCCACTTTTGACAATTATATATCATTCACCACCCTTCCACCAACCCCTTCACTCTCACTTATTCCTTAGCCCTTAAGCACTCTCCTCGCCGCCCTTCCTTCCCTCACACTCCCTCTTTCCCTTCACTAATTCCAAAAAAATTAAAACGTACACACACATAACTTTGAAAATTTAATTCAGATACTCATTTCACAAGCTCAAAAACATTTGAAAAATTATGTAACGGGAATAAGGTTATTTTAAATATCAATAAACTTCTATTATACAATTTATAGCCAATATTCAATTACAAAACTTAAAAATAAATAATCGATTTATGTCACTTAGCAGAGAAAAATTAAAATTCAATCTTTATGTAATTTAATATTGTGAACATAATTAATCAGCTAATAACTAATTAATCAGTTTACAAAATAAGAAGCACTCAACTATAATTTTCAATAAAACATTCAAATATTTTTTACTTTACCAAATTTTATTACAAATTTGAACTTTCAGTTCTGAAAATTCAATTTATTAATAACCTTCCAAACTAATTCCAGAAAATGTAGGTTTTAATAGAAACAGTTGATAGTTAGTTAATCAGTTCACAACATAAAAAGCATTAAACAATTATTTTTATTGAAACATTTAAATAATTTTTACACTGTATATATTTTTTTCGTTTGAAATTGCATTTATATACATTTAATTTATTAATGACCTTCAAAACTAATTTAAAAAAAAATTAAAATATATGTACATATTAATTAATCATTTCACAACATAAAAATCAATAAACAGTTATTTTTATTGAAACATTCGAATGATATTTACTTTATATTTTTATGAAAATTTGAATTAATAATAATCTTTTAAACTAATTCCATAGAAAAGTAAAATATATGTACATATAATCTGGAAAAAATAATTCAGGTACTTATTTCACAACATCACAAAAATTTACAAAAATTATACAATTGGAGTAGAGGTATTTTGAATATAAATAATCTTTTATTATAAAAATTATAGCCAGTATTGAATTACATAGCCTTGGAGAAAATAATCAATTTATGTACTTAATTTAAATAAATAAAAACTTAATATTTATGTAATTTAATATTGTGAAGAAAATTAATCAGCTAATAGTTAATTAATCTGTTCACAACATAAAAAGCATTAAACTATAATTTTCATTCCGGCATTCAAACAATTTTTACTTTACATTCCTTTTAAATTTTCACTTTCATTTCTGAAAATTTGATTTATTAGTAACCTTTTATAGTAATTTGAGAAAAAAGTAAAACATATTTACATATAATTGTGAAAATTAAATTCAGATAATCATTTCACCACATCACAAACATTGACAGAAATTACTTAAATGGAATAGAGGTATTTTAAATGTAAATAAACTTTTATTATACAAATTATAGCCAATATTAATATTAACCTTAATATTAATATTAAATATCAACCTCAAAGTAAATAATAAATTTATGTATTTAATTGAAAGAAATCATAATCAATCTTCAGGGTATTTATTATTTTAAAAAAATTAATCAGCTAAAAAATAATCAATCACTTCAAAACATAAGAAGCATTAAACTATAACTTTCAATAAAACATTCAAATAATTTTTACTTTATATTTTTTTTAATTTGAGATTTCTTTTCTGAATATTTGATTTATTAATAACCTTTTAATTTAGTTCCAGAAAATATAAGTTTAAATAGAATCAGTTAATATTTAATTAATCAGTTCATAACATAAAAAGCATTACAAAATTATTTTCATTGAAACATTCAAGTAATTTTTACATTATACAGGGTGTCCCAGACTCAAGTGTCCGCACTGATATAGCTGTATAAACATAAGAAAAAGAAATCGAAGATTCCTTTTCCAAAAATCAGTTGAAGTTTTAGTTTTTGAGTTGTTAAATATTTAAGCTGGACCAATCAGGAACGCGGTATACACAGTCGTACGTACGCGAGCGTGAGTCTAACGCAGTATATTGAAGCGAGCGCCCAGGTGGGGTTACCGAGGGAAGAACAGCATTCACCACACTACTTTGGACTCTCGCTCACGTACGCACGATTGTTTATACCGCGCTCCTGATTGGTCCAGCTTCAATATTAATAACTCAAAAACTAAAACTTCAACTGATTTTTGGAAAAGGAATTTTCGATTTATGTTTTAAATTTTTATACAGCTATATAAGGGAGAGATTAAATATACATACATACAAGTCCGTACACTTGAGTCTGGAACACCCTGTATATATATTTAAAAAAAGAGTTAAATAACCACCGCCGGGTTCCACTGAGAGCAACTGCCATCTAAAAAAAAAAAAAAATGTCAATAGCCCCCAGTAGAACCGCGGCAAATCACACCTGTGGCCACGTCTCACAACCGTGAGATGGGTGGTCAAAGGGAACGACGAAATCACAACGACAGGCCAGCGAAACCCTTGTGTGTCTTGAGGACACGAAGCGACCCAAGGATGACAGCTTTCTGCATCCATCTCGCAAGTGCCTTGGCATATTTTTGGCACGCGGGTATGGCTTTAAGGTTACGAACCAGTGAGAATTGCGCACCTCCGAGAGCACCTATCACAAGGACAATTACTTGTACCGATTATTTTGGGTACAGTCGTTGGAGCTCTCTTTTAAGGTCTTGATTACCTCTCCTTTCTTTCTTTCTCCTTTGCAGTGATGTTGTACTCGGACGGAGCCGAGAATTCGATCACGAATATAGTTCGTTTCTCGAAGTCTTGGAGAACAATGTCAGGCCTCGAGTGCGCAACGGAGACTGCTGCTCGAAAATCGCAGTTTCAGAAAATTTGGCACTTCTCGTTTCGGACAGTTGACTCTATCTCCATTGGAGCGTTCGGCAGGGCAGGGTCGCGGCCAACACCGTAAGAGCGACAAAGATGGTAATAAAGCACTCTTAGGGCCGCACTATGTCTGTAGATATACGTCGTTCCCGCGTGGGTTGTACACCCTGATAGTATGTGTTCTAGGTACTCAGCGTGTGCATGACACGCTCTACACCTATCACTGGGAACTTCTTGACATAAAATGCGCTCACGGTATGCTAAGGTGGAAACTACAACGTCCTGGCATGCAAAAATAAAACCCTCTGTACCTGAATTAAGCCCTGATGAAATGAGGAAAGCAAAAGTTTGCTCCTCCGACAAGGACTGCTTTTCTACATTTCTGAGAAAGTTTCCGTGCACTTTCTTGTCGAGTAGCTGTTGGTGAAATTTTCCAACCTCTGCTTTCTTTACTTCGGCTTTTAGAAGTGAAGCATCTAGATGGAGTAATGCACTTTCCTCACTTCTGATGTTAAAATTCAGGCCAAGGGTCTCGGTCGCTTGCTCCGCGGCTTTGTAAAGGAAGGCTCCTTCGCCAATCATCTCGTGGTTCCTGACCATCTTTATGAGAGGATCTCTGCCATTCGCAGCGATGTAAGCTGTACTTAGAACAATTCGGTTATGAAGACACTGGAGATTCAGAAGTCCGCGTCCGCCTTCACGGCGTGAAATGTATAATCGCGGAACTGACGAATTGATATGCAAGCTTTTATGCATATGCATGATCTTACGTGTGGTGACGTTAAGGGCCTTAGGCTCGTTCTTCGTCCATTGAACCACCGTAAATGATTAGAGTAGAACCGGGACGGCAAGCATGTTAGTCGCAGATACCTTGTTCAATGCCGACAGATTGGTAGACCAAATCTGTCGAAGAAGATGCTTGCATCTGCTTCGGAGAGACTCCTCCACTGCTGCTACGTCCTGAATGCGGCTTTGAGGCACGCCCAGGTATGTATAGGTCTCTCCAGCATTAAGCTGTCCAATAACACTTGTATCCACAAGCTCAGGGTCCTTGGGAACGCCAGTAATCTTTCCTTTCTTCAGATTAATTTTGGCACACTTGTCCAAACCAAAGTTCATCCCAATTGTAGTGTATGCGTAAATAGGGTTTGCTATCATCTCGAGCGTATACGTCACAGAGTGTTGGTGGGGAACCGGTCGCAGTCAGTTGGGACTGGACGGCCGGGGAGCCAACAGGTGGTGGTGCGTTGGCGAGCCAAGGAATAAGAAAGTGAGCAAAGACTGCAAATGGCGACGAGGATGAAACTATAAAAGAAGGAAGCATTTTGCGTGAAAGAAGGAAAAAAAAAAATATATATATATG
>CAKNYM010051469.1:174419-214251 GCA_932195095.1 Andricus curvator
ATATGACAAACAGGTATGGTCAAAATTATTCTCAAGTTGTGAGGTTTTATCAGTTTTTTATGTTGGTTTTTCTGTGTTGGATGGAATGAATGAAGTAATGTTTCCGTTGAGATTTTAATTGAGGGCATGTGCATATATGTGTATGTGTATGTGTATGTATAATTTTTATTGAAATAATTTTAAGTGCAGGTATAATTAATGCAATAATTTCGATTGGTATATTAAGATTTATTGAGTATAATCATGAAATTTAATTAATCATTCTATTAATGTGCGTATGTACGTATATGTATATGCTGGTTGGTATTATTGATGTGTGATTATTAATTCATTGTTATTCTTGTTTAATGGTTGCACATTAATTGGCAGGCTGTGTGATAATTGGAAGGTTGGCCTTAAATATAATAAATAAACGACACTGTTAGAAATTTATATCAGAATTCTCTGTCATATGTCACTGTCGCTTTATGCTGTTACCGTGACAGAAAATTCTGTTACGGCTTAGAATTTTCTGTTACTGGCAACTGCATAAAGCACCAGTGACATGTGACAATAAATTCTGTCATGGGCACAGCAATTTCTGTTACAGTGTCAGAATTTCACATGAGTGACAAGTAACATAAATTTTAGTTTTTGTAACATTTTGTAAAATGTTGTTTGCAACGTCTATGATGCCATAATTTCTGACAATTCTAACAAATATACATACATATATACTATAATTGCTAGAAATTATGGCAAAATAGTCGTTACATACAAAATTTTTTGTCCTGTTACTAACCTCAGTTTACACAAGACGAGTAAACTATACACTTATACACACCACACTTATAGATTTGTATTATTCATACTCACCTTTCATACTGGTTAAAAACGTTAAAAGCACCAAAAGCACATGTGTAAAACACATTCTGTCGAAAGTCGGAGGCACAACAGCTGATTGCGCGTACGGCTTGCTCTTCGCACTAGTAATCGTATACTTTGTTACCTTAACGTAAATTTTTAAAACCTGTAACATAATTAATGCATTTTATGTCACACATCTGTAATTTTACATTAGAATTAGTAAGTTTATGTTACAGTGTAGTAATTTTATGTTACGATCCCCTAATTTTATGAAAAATATAGTAAATTTACTACAAAAGTATCATACATTCATGTTTTGTAACAGACATCCGTAAAATTATGTTACATTGGTTACTGAAAAGTATCAGAAATTTATGAACTTTTCTACGAGTGGAGGACTCTATCTTCAATTAACTTCTCTACCTAACCTTGAGTAATTGTATATACATATCAGATACATTCTGTTCATTAAATTAATATTGGGCAAACATTGCCGAGTTGTTAAATTGACAAATCATTTAATTGATATTAGGCAGACAAAGTCTGACCTTCAAAGTGGATCTCACAGCAGACAAGTTCTGATCATTAAATTGATATTGGGCAAACAATGCCGGGTCATTGAATTGACGAATCATTAAATTGATAATATGCAGACAAAGTCTGACCTATAAAGTGAATCTCACAGCAGACAAGTTCTGATCATTAAATTGATATTGGGCAAACAATGCCGGGTCATTAAATTGACGAATCATTAAATTGATAATATGCAGACAAAGTCTGACCTATAAAGTGAATCTCATAACAGACAAGTTCTGACCATTAAATTGATTGACTTTCAGGTAACCAAAACACAAGCAAAATGTCACTGACGCTAGAAAAATTCGAGTGTGAAGGCGACCCAACTTCTGTAGGAATTAGATGGGAACGATGGAAAAGAGCACTTTTTATCTATATTGAAGCTTCAGAAATAAAAACGAATGAGAGAAAGAGAGCAAGTTTATTGCACTTCGGAGGACTTGAACTCCAAGAAATATTTTACAATATCCCAAATGCTAATGTAGAACCCGTAGATGGCATAGACGTCTTTGACGTAGCTATTAAGAAGCTCGATGCATACGTTGCACCTGAGCAACGTAAAGTTTATGAACGTTACCGATTTCGACTGCTCAAACAAGAACCAAACGAAAAATTTGAGAAATTTCTGGTAAGTTTAAGACAACAGGCAGATAACAGGCCAAAAAAGCTTCTGCAAATTGGTGACGCAATTACCCTGGATAAAATTATAGCGGGAGCAAATACTCTCGAGGCTGTAACTCGCCAAATGGAACATTTCGAAAACAAAAATGAAAGCACACATCAGGTCGTAAATAATATAGAAAGCGGAGCACAGAAGAAGAAGTGGGTGGATAAGAGAACAGGATGTGGTAGATGTGGAAACCCTAAACACTCATCTCAAGATAGTACATGTCCTGCCAGGAAAAAGGAGTGTTTGAAATGCGGTCTTAAAGGACATTTTAGACACTATTGTAGGACCAGACTACCAGTGAAGAGGAATCAGGAAGCTGAATACAAGAAAAGATATGATCAGAAGAAATTTCGACTTCAGAAAGAGACAACTAATGTAAACCAGGTATCTGAGGCCGGAGAGATAAATTATGTTTGTCATATAGATGACGATATTACAGTCAAATGTAAAATCGGCGGAGTAAAAGCTAATATGCTGATTGACTCCGGGTGTAAACACAATCTAATTACCGAAAAATCCTGGGAAGCCATACAGAAGAACCAAGTGCAAATACACAACCAAGTGAAAACCCCAAATAAAACCTTCTTGGCATATGGTAGCAGTACTCCATTCAAGTTAAAAGGCTCTTTCAACGTGAAGTTACAAGTAGGAGGAAAGTTTGAGGATGCTATATTTTACGTTGTTAGCGACGGTTCTAGGAACCTTTTGGGCAAGATAACTGCCATGTCACTAGGAATACTTAAAATAGGAATTGACATCAACCAAATTGAAGAGAAGGCATTCCAAAAACTTAAGGATGTCTTAATTGAGATACCCATAGACAATTCTGTCCCACCGGTTTCACAACCCTATCGAAGAATTCCTATACCTTTGGAAGAAAAAATAGAAGCTGAAATAACGGAATTAGTCCAACGAGACATAATAGAGGAAGTTCGGAGCTCTTCTAAATGGATATCGCCAATGGTGCCGTTACTAAAAGAGAATGGCGAGGTGCGTATTTGCGTGGACATGATACGAGAAAATACAGCAATCATGCGTGAAAATCATCCACTCCCAACAATGGATAAATTATTGCCAAAGGTGCGGAGTGCAAAATACTTCAGCAAATTGGATATTCGTGACGCATTCCATCGGATCGAAATTCATCCCGATTCTCGACACATCACAACTTTTATTACAAGCAAAGGTTTATTTAGATATAAGCGTTTAATGTTCGGAATTACATGTGCTCCGGAAATATATCAAAGAACTATGGAAAGAATATTATTAGGGTGTGAAGGAGTTGTCAATTTCATTGATGACATATTAGTTTATGGAAAAGATATGGAAGAACATGACAAGGGGTTAAAAAAGGTACTGCAAGTATTAGCCGAAAACAATGTGGTTTTGAAAGATGAAAAGTGTACTTACAGAGTGACTAAGGTACAGTTCTTAGGTCATGAGCTGACTGGAGAAGGAATCAAACCATTAGAAATATATATATGTACCATTTGACAGTTTAGACATCCTAAAACTATTGGGGAATTACAAAGTTTCCTGGGATTGGTTAAATTCGTGGGAAAATGGATCCCAAATCTGGCTACTATAACGGAACCCCTGAAAGAATTACTTCGGAATAAACAAAGTAAAGGATTTAATATCCAGAAATGCTGGAGTGTTAACCAACAGACAGCGTTCGAATCCCTAAAGTCAGCACTAACAAAGATTCCTACTTTGGGATATTACGACGTAAATCGAAAGACCATAGTGATTGCCGACGCTAGTCCCGTTGGATTAGGAGGAGTATTAATCCAAATTCATGAGTTCAAACCTTGAATAATTGCATATGGGAACAAAACCTTGACTGATTGTGAACGGCGACATTGTCAGACAGAAAAAGAAGCCCTAGCACTTGTCTGGGCTGTCGAACATTTTCACATTTCCCTCTATAGTAAAGAGTTTGAAATGGTGACCGACCATAAGCCATTAGAAGTAATATTTGGTCCAAAATCCAAGCCTTGTGCTCGAATAGAAAGATGGATTTTGCGTCTTCAATCGTATAAATTCAAGGTAGCATATCGTCCAGGGAAAACTAATATTGCGGACCCCTTGTCGAGACTCTGTGCTACATTCGACGATAGAACATCAACAACAAATGAAAGTTACATTCATCAAATTGTTGAACTCACCAGAACGATAGCTGTGAAAATACGAGAGATCAAAGATTCTTCTGAAGATGATGCAGAGATATTAAAAGTTAAAAATGGTCTATAGATTTTCCAAAATGAACTAATGTTTCTATGATGGTATATTGCTAAGAGGAACAAAACTAGTAATTCCAAAAAATCTACGGAATCAAGTTTCGAGAGCCGCTCATGAAGCCACCCCGGTATCGTCGCAATGAAGGCCATTAAAACGGCGAGAATTGCCAGATGGACCCTGGATTGCTGTAGCTATGGATTTTATGGGACCACTGCCTAGTAACGATTACATTTCAGTAGTAGTCGACGACTTCAGCAGATATAAAAAGTCCAAATATGTCGCAAGATCACCAGCTCAGAAATAATTAACCTTCTGAAGGTAAATTTTCAGCAGGCTTGGCTATCCTGTTTCAATAACTGCCGATAATGGGAAAAAATTCTCTAGTGAAGAGTTCAAAGTATTTTTTAGAGAAAGGAATATAACTACCTACAACACAATACCATACTGGCCACAATAAAATGGAGAGGTTGTGCGCCAGAACCGTGACATTTTAAAACGGTTAAAAATCAGCCAAGCTGAAAGACGATATTGGAAAGAGAGTCTCCTGGAATATTTGATCACACCACACGCTGTGACTGGAAAAAGACCATCATAATTGTTTTTTAGAAGGCAATTCCGTGACAAAATTCCTATGGTCGGTGATATCAGTAAAAAATAGGAGGATGTGGAAGTCAGAGATAGAGACCAGGAAAAGAAAGAAAGAGGAAAGGAATATACAGATCGGAAAAGAAAGGCAAAGGACTGCGATTTGGAAGTGGGCGACAAAGTATATGTTAAAAATACAAATAAGGAGAATAAATTAGGCGTAAATTTTGGACCGACTACGCTCACGGTGGAGAGAAGCAAAGGAGGAGACATCAAAGTCCGAAATGATGAAACAGGGCAGATATACAGAAGAAATGGTGTGCACTTAAAGAAAATCCAAGGACAGTGGAAAGCCCTTGATAATCATGAGGAAGAGAAAACTGGGGATGATGGTTTGTTTGAAGAAAATGACGCCAATGAGGATAATTATTGAAAAAAAGACATAAATTTATTAGTTATAATTTGAGTACTTACAAATGAAAAAAGAAACTGAGTCTAGGCTTTCTTTATTGTAAGAATTGGATAGTTAATGAAAAAAAAAATTAATAAATAAATTAATTGCTGTAATCATAACATGGTCTCTTTCATTTGAAAAAAAACAACCGTAAAAAACATTAAAACAACAAGGGAGAGATGTAGTGTATGCGTAAATAGGGGTTGCTATTGTCTCGAGCGTGTACGTCACAGAGTGTTGGTGTGGAGCCGGTCGCAGTCAGTTGGGACTGAACGGCCGGGGAGCCAACAGTTGGTGGTGCGTTGGCGAGCCAAGGAATAAGAAAGTGAGCAAACACTACACCAATCTCTCCTGTGTAGTCCTTGACGATATTTATAGCAGTTTGAAGTTTACTTTTACCAGAGGCATAGATCTTCAGGTCATCCATATAGAATACATATGTGACCTTATACTCGCGCTGATTAGTGTCGCCACAGAGGTATCCAGGAGAATTTCGTAGTGCGAGAGATAGAGGCAGAAGTGTGATGCAAAAATGCAAAGGGCTCATGGTATCACCTTGAAAGACACCCCATTGGAAGGTGACGTTGTTCGTTGTCAGACGATAATTTCTAGATGAGATAGTAAATCTAGTCTTCCAAAGAGGCATCAATCTCTCTATGCATCTCACTGTGTGTGGATGTACCTTCAAGCTTTCCAACAGACAGATGATAAGTCTATGAGAGGTTGAATCGAAAGCTTTCCGGTAGTCAATCCAGGCCATTGATAGGACGCGCTAATGGGCTGCAGCGTCTTTACAGACACACCTGTCAATTAGCAGGTTCTCTCGACAGCCTGCTACACCTTTTTTCGAGCCACGTTGTTCGTATATCTCTCGCCCTACATGCTCAATTCGTCGAACAATGCTGTTGTTTAGGACAGCTGTAAGGATCTTATACAGTGTGTTCAAACAAGTTATTGGCCTGTAATTCTCTGGGTTGGACAAGTTACCTTTTTGCGGCAGGAGTATAGTGCGTCCTAACACCAGTCACTGCGGAATGGACGTCTCCGACTTTAAATATGAGGTGAATATGCGGGCCAAATGTTGGTGTGTAAAAGTAAACTTTTTCCACCAGAAGTTCTTGATACAATCTGGTCCAGCAGCGGAAAAGTTCTTTGTGCCTCTAAGTGCTTTTTTCACCTCTTCGACAGTGATTGGTGGACATTTCTCCTCAGATATTATGAAGTTGTCGCAAAACTCCTTGAAATGGATGATATTGTCAGTATCTTCTTTCAACTCTAGTGTTTTCGGGATCTTGTACACCTCTCTTCAAAAAGTCTCTACCTTCTTGGGCTTGGGTGAATTTTTTACAGAAACAGGGAGATCGCTGAAGAGGCGCGATGGGTCAGCGAGAAACTGTCGATTCTCCCTGATCCATCTCTCCTTCTTCTGTATTCTCCTCCTTGCGTTAGATAACAGCCGTATTTTATCAACAATATGCTGCTTGATTGTCAGCAGCTTTGACTTTTTTACTGTGTAATTCAAGATCCTTAGTTCTTGGGCGAACTTTCGAACCCTTTCCGTGAACGGTCTACCAGATGTTATGTAGTCAATCACACATTGAACACGGGACGCATTCTGTCTTGCCCATCCAATCTTCTTGTTCAGTTGATGCAAGCGTCTTTTGGTCTTTTGATCCATCGTTGGTTTTACCCTCCGATTTGAATCAGCCAAAGCTCTCGCAGCACCATAAACTGAGCAATTGATGGTCCAGAGGTCGGACTCTTGCGAGATATCTCTACGAAGGGAGGCATCCATTTTAGTCAGATCTTGGGGCTTATGTATGTATGCATATATATATATATATATATATATATATATATATGTGTGTGTGTGTGTGTGTTTTGTTTGAAATTGTATTTCTATACATTTAATTCAATAATCACCTTTAAAACTAATTTAAAAAATAAAATAAAATATATATTTACATATCATTTTAAACATTTAATTCATATATAGTAATTTCACAACCTTAACAAGCACTTTTTAAAAGTAATTAGTCAATCAGTTCAGAGAATAAGAAGCATGGAACTATAACTTTCATTACAAAAATTCAATTAATTTTTACTTTATATTTTGTCAAGCTTTATAATTATATCACTGCGGTAGCGCGACGAACTGAGACTATTTTGTCATTCACCTAATCTAATCGAGTAGACTATAGTACATACAATAATATCGACCGAAATAACGCGCATATAACATCTGCGACTAAGTTAGAAATGTAGAAAAATTACTGAAATACATTTTATTTTACGCCGTGTATTGAGAAAGTCTGTCACAACAACCAAAGATATAATATCTTTAATAAAAACTTACATTGAAAGTAATAGTAAAAATAAATAAATCGAAATAATTATCGGCGACCGATAAAATGAGGAATCTACTTTTTTACTTCTGTTGGTTTTAATTTTATAATAGAGGTCACCTTATGGCTGATAAAGTGGCGGCTAATACTAACACGAAAACTTCCTCCATAAAACTGCAATGGAGGTTACGAGTTTGCATATGAAGGACTAGTGATAGCCGTATATATAAAAAGCTCACCATAATTTCCGAACAAATAGGAAAATTTTTTGAATTTTCGAAAATTTCAAACCCAAAGAACGAACAGAAGATATCGTTCGATCAAAAAAAGGTGCTGTAGGTGAAATGTTGGCATAGGTGGCCAACTTTTTCGGAATATTAAAATTTAATCAAAACAAAACTTTGAGAAGCGAACCAGCCTAACATGCAACGACATTTGTACAGCTATTTTCTCTCAAAAATTACTACATTATAATCAAAAGTTCGAAATAAGAAACTTCTTTAAAAATTATTTCGGATTTCCTTTTGTTCGAAGAAACATTGAGAGATGTAATATTTTAGAAGCATATGTTATGCAGTTCGATTTGCATAGAAATATGCGGAAACGGATGCCTTTGTAAATATTCTATGGTCCTGGTTACACCGACGAGTCTACAGTAGGCGGGCTTACAATAAGCTAGCTTAAATGGGAGCGGCCAGATTCGCGTCCGCGGCGCAGAAGCCGCAGGACTCCACGTGTGCGACAGAGAGCCACTGCCGAAAACGCTTTTGCGCCGACGCGAAACTGAGCCACTCTCGTATTTAAGCTAGCTTATTGTAAGGCGGCCTACTGTAGGCTCGTCGGAGTAACCAGGCCCAATATGAGACGAAGGATGAGGGAGATAAGAAATTGAGCGATATCCTCTCTGGGTACGAGAGTCAGTCAAAGTGGACGAAATCTATTTTCAAGGCATCTTTATATCGACATAGGAAAATGAAACTGACAGTGCGGCGACGTTGATAGATTCGATGTCATTCACCGAATGGAGGGATTATGCGTGAAATAAAACTGCAGTTTCTTCATAAATTTGACCAGTTGTTCCCTTTGGGATACACGACTGTTTTTCGGTTAGAATTAACAAATTAGTTTCGGTCGAAATCATGGATAAAGTGGAGCTACCACCACCTTACAAAATTATAAAACAATAATTGCTCTAAAATTTGTTGCGCTATTGAATGCTAAATGTAAAAAATATTTTCGCTTTCTATTAATTACTTGCCGAAGTAGGAGAATGGAAGGGGAATTTTTAATTTTTATGTGTAAACACCCTCTGTCTCACGTTTATATAACTATATTCACACGGAATGAGCAAACGATAGATTTTAACAAATTTTTCGATATATTTTTTATGACGTTTTAATTGGTCAAAAGAATTTTTTTAAATTCAGAATTTCACATTGATTTAAGGAAAAAATATTTTGGACATTTCTTCGAATTCTACTTTATACGAGTATTCTGTAAGTGTATGATGTGAAAGTTCACAAAGCCAATTTGAATATTTAACATTTTACCACACGTGAGATGCAAACTGTTCATAAACGACATCTGGGACCGGGAATTGCATTTCGAATTCTATGTTTTACGCTTGGTCAACCGTTTTATGGTTCATTTTATGTTCCACACCAAACGTGCATACCCTGACACATGCCAGAATATATTTCCGAGCTAATTAAAAACACAAATTAGTGCCTTTGCATTGAAACTAACACAATTGAATTTAATATATGGATGGCAGCTTTATGGTAAAATTCGCTTGAAATTATCCTAATCTTTATAAAATTAGATATTAGTATTTTTCTCTAGAATACGCGAAAACAACTGTCATTTTTCCTGAAAGTTCCTTCTGGGAAAGTATTAAAAAAAATGTAAAATAATTTTTTTGGCCAAATCAAAAATAAAATTTGTATTGTTATTTTAAACTCTTCTTGAAACTTTTTTCTTTAACATTTTTTTGGTAATATTTCAAAAAATATTGTCTGTAAAGAAAAATGACCTGAATAAAAGATGTAGGCCATTAAAACACATTTTTTTAAGCAAATAAATTATTATGAGTTATGACGAATTGTCAAATTTTGTTACAATTTTCGTTATACGCCTCTCACTTTAAGCAATTTCAAAATTGTTTATGACCATTCCTTTTCTGGTCGTTAAAGGGGGATAGTTGGCCCGTTGCATTTTAACGTTGTTTTGTCTACTCAAAAAATTATGAAAAACAGTAACGAATAATAAATAATTGATCAGAAATATTGAAATTCCTTGTTTTAAAAAATACAGTTTACTTCTAGAGCGAATAATAACACAGCCCCACAAAATAAGGTTTTTATCTGGCAGACTGAACCATCATGCCCTTATGTATTTTAACCTGCTGAATTCGAATTCGAGAGCAAAATCTTTCCACCGGATAAAGTTTTTGAGAAAATTAGCCTTTTTCGTTATTTTTTCAAAAACAATATAGGTTGTGAACCTGATGTTCTAGAAACAGGTTTTTGCTGCGTGCGCGCTCGCTCACGCCGCCCGAGTTGTAAACAGTATTCAGCGCAGCAAAAACCTGTTATAGTTCAAGATAGGCCATGAAAATCTTTTTCTAAATTTTTGAGATTTTTCAGAACCGAGTGTCTTTGTCGAAAGTGTGAGCCGCACTCGGTGTCGCGCCCTTCACATTTCAGAAAATGCTTTTTGATTCAAAGAGTATATACGCTTCTACCTAAATGTCACGCTGTTGACCAAATTCAAATTTAAATAATCTTCAACTCTTTGTACAATGAGTTTTTAAAGGTAATTAGGCAGTTCTAATTTTATATTTGTTGCTTTCCTACTTTAATCAGCAATAGCAACAAGTTATCAACAACCTTATGTCAACATCCAACTTAATAAAATTCAAAAAGTCATCAACTGTCTTTACGAGGGCGTGTTCATGAATCATTATTTGATACTATTTCAAAAATTGGTGCTTACCTACCTAAATCGACAATAGCAATAAGAGGTCGTGCACATAATACGTAACGTGTTTTTCTTTTGTTTATATCATTGTATCCCTTTTGGCTTCATTGAAATTTTATTCCCTTCCTTATTTAAACAAAAGAAAAACACGTTACGTATTATGCGCACGATCCCTAAGTTATCAACAAACAGATTTCGATATCAATCTTAATAGAATTTAAGAAATCATCAACCGTCTTCACGAGAAAAGTTCGGGGACGTTATTTGGTTCTAATTTTGTTATTTTTGCTTGCCTATTTGAACCAAGAACAGCAAAAAATTATCAACAAACAGATCTTGTCATCAAACTTTATCAATTTCCAAAAACCATCAACTGTCCTCACGAGGGGTATTTGAGGATCGTTATATGATCCTAATTTAATAATTTTTACTTGCCTATTTAAATCAACAATAGCATTATAACATGACAAACGAAATATTAACATGAAACTTCATCAAAATAAAAATAAATCATCAACTCTATTTACTAAGGATTTTGAAGTATCGGTATTTGATCTTAATGTTATCATTTTTAAGTAAATCATTTCTTAAAAAAGAGAAAACAAACAATTTTTTTGGTCGTTTGTTCCAAATAATTACTAATAGCCGGATATGGTGCACCTGCTCTCATAGAACACAAATATTTCTGATAATATTTAACTCAATTATTATGAGCAATTTTGACAAACAAATTATTGCTTGTATTTTTTGTCTCATAGAAAAATTTTTTTACGACAGTTGCTTAGATTTTTCATTCGAGTCACAATTTATCACGAATTGGCATAGGTTAACATTTACTGCTTTTATACACATTTTTATAAACAATATATTGATAAATGAGTTTTCTTCACAACTAAATTGAGTTTTCTGAGCCAAAGTGATTCATAATTGTCGTAAAAGGCATTAATACACTTCGTGCTTTATTAAACATAATTGATATAGGTTGTTTCATTAAATTTCAATTTCATTAAAAAAAATGTCTCAACCGGCCGTCTCCTCGTCAAAAAATATATATTTTTAAATTATTGTTGAAATGACATTTCTTGCGATGATTAATCAACGAAATTGCTTAAAAAATAATTAATGTGATGTTTATCAACATTAAAAAAAAACTAAGATTTATTATTTTCCAAACAAAAGGGACTTTTTTCACTGAAATTGTGTGACAATAAACTAACAGTGATTAAAAAACTGGATGTTAGAAGCAAAATAACAATTAGCGTAATTTTTAATAACAATTTCTATCACAAAATGTCACAATCTGCCTTTTGATCGTAGAAAAAAGTTATTTGGTCTTCATTGTTGGGATAGGCTTAATTTTATTATTGAACCGACTATGTTGTATGTATGTATGTATGTATACCGTTAAGCCATTTCCTTTTCAGGGTAGGCGTGACACTACCCGATTCGGGTAGTGTTTCTAGGTGGATAGTTTTCTTGTAGTTATAAATAACTACAAGCGTGGGCTCACCACACCCACGATGTGCCAACAGCACTCAGTATTCTTGAATGGTCATCCATCCAAGTACTAACCGCGTCCAACGCTGCTCAACTTCAGTGATCTGACGAGAACTGGGTTTTTCAGCGTGGTATGGCCGTTGATTAGCAATTAATATATCTATCTGTTATAAATAGTTTTATAGATAAAAACTCTATGCTTATCATTTTTACATAGAAAAGGCCATTTCATGTTATGAGACTGGCCTACAATTTGTTAAAATTGGTGATAATAAATAAATAATAAGGTCAGTAAATAACAATTTTTATCACCTTTAATTGAAACCTCTCTAAATGATTTATGGAAAAATACTCATGCTGAAAGAATGTTATACTTTATTAAATTTTGTTTAAATCATAATTATCAACTTTATGCATGATATCACACTTAATAATAATATTTTCGATTTTTGTAAGCAATTATTCTGGACAGTTCTGAAAAACAATTCATATGAACCATTTTTATTAAAGATGATTCAAAATTCCAAGTTCAACGCTACGCGTGTAAAAATTTTTCTATGGCCCAGACTGGGCCCAGACCACGCCAAGTCTGGCCCGGAACTGGAAAGCGGACCTGGGCCTGATCGCTGATGAAAAAAGCGGCCTGATCGGAGCCAGATCTAACGCCCGATCGGTACCCGACCTGGCCCCGACAAATTTCTCGTTAAGAGTCATTTTGGAAATTGATAATTTCTTAAAATTTCGTTTATAATAATAATTTTATAACAAGGATAATGAATACAGTTAAATATATTTTTGATTTAAGTACCAAATATCAACAAAAAATATAAAAACAAACTCAATATATTTCTTAGACTTTTTGACTTCGTTCTTTACGATGTCCGTCCAAGACCTTGGTATTTCCAATGATTGTGCTGATGTGCGGCAATGCGTTTTCCGTAGTCACAGTGTACTTTGTACAAGCAGCCTCTGAAAATAAGTTATTATAAACGATTAGTCTGTACATAGAATTAATATAATTTTCAGTTGAGTCTCAATTATATAGACGATTAAATTTGTACCTAACGAACATGTGCAAAAGACAAAATCTTTCAGCAGTTCTTTTCCTTCGACTCTTTTTACCGCAGTGAATATCAGCATTAAATCTCTTGAAAATATTGTCTTTGCAATGACGTTCAAAGATTTCGAATTCCATTGTGGCTGCTTATTGACAAATCCAGACTACTCTTCTGTAAAAATAAAAATTGAAATTGAATATGCAATTAAATGTAAAAAATACAAATGTTAAAAAGTGAAAGAAATTCTTATGTAATAAGAAACATACAAAACGATGATAGCATTCTTCATTCATTTGTAGCTTTTCATTAGCATCTTTGAAGTCGTTAGGATTATTCAACGGAAATTTGATGTTGAATTCTTCGTCGTTAAAAGAAAACATGAGAATAATTGCATAAATGAAATAAAATTAGGAATTGGAGCTGCTTTTTTGTTCACTTACCCGTTTGTTCCTGTGTTTCGAAACTATCATTTCGACTCAGACCCGAGGCCGTGAGAATGCTCTTATTCTGATTGTTGCTTGGTTTCGATCCTCTTTCTGTCTGTTTAGTTTTTGATTTTAAACTTTGCGACACATTTTCAACAATCATTAATGTTACACTAACGCTATAACTGCTGGTGTAACCTACAATACGATGGAAAAAGAAGCTTGCACCATGAATTTAAACGAAGACATTAATTTCAGACGATATTTGTATGAAAGAAAATTTCAACTACCTTTTACGTTGTCTTTTAAACGTGAAGGTGGAGTCTTTATTTTTGAAAAGTTATATGTCTTGAGAGGCTTTTTTAGTGTTTTTACTTTACGGATATGAATATTATCATCTGGAGATACGTTTCTTTCATCCTCTGTATTTTCTGTAAAAAAATATTTTGTATTGGAAACAATATTATTTGTTAAAACATATATTTCAATTTTATAAATAGCATTTACTGTCGTCTGTTTCAATATCATAATTTATCTTGAAAGAGATCAATTTTTAACTAAGATAATAAATATTCAACCAAAAAATTTAAACTTTAAAAAAGTAGTTTAACTTTAAACCAATTAGTTAAATTTTCAAGCAAAAAGATTAATTTTCAACCAAAAGAAGAAGGAATTTTCAACAAAATAATTAAATCTTCAACTAAAATTATGAATCTTCAATCAAAAAAATATCCATTTTTAGAAAAGTAGGTAAACATTCAACCAAGTAGTGGAATTTTCACCTGAAACCGAGAAATTTTTGACCAAAAATAGAATAGTCAAATTTTTAACCAAAAGAATTAATTTTCAACGAAAATTGTAATAGTTGATATTTTCACCAAAAGAAATGTTAATTTTAAATAAAAAGGAGTCGAATTTAAACCTAAAAGACGGATTTTAAACCAAATAATGGAATCATCAACAAAAACTTATTAATTTTCAAACAAACCGTTGCGGTTTTAACAAAAAATATGAAATTTCTACCAAAAGAGTAGAATTTTCAACAAAGAAAAAAGCAAAATTTCAACCAAATTGTTGAATTTTCTACAAAAGAGTTGACTCTATAAAACATATAAATTTTCAACCAATAGTGGAATTTGATACTAAAATAGTCGAATTTTCAATCCAGAAAGTTGAATTTCCAAAGAAATAGTTAAATTTTCAACCAAAAGGGATATATTTTTATATTTTTGATCTTTAGCTAGAAAATCCAGTTTCTACCCAAAGAGATGAATCTTCAACCAAAAAAGTTGAAAAATATTAATCTTTTTTAGTTTGAAAATCAAGTAATTTGTTGAAAACTTGTCTTTTTGGTAGAACATTATTCTTATTGGTTGAACATTAATCTGTTAAACATAGATGTCAAAATTCAAATTTTTTTTTCTTATAACAAAAAAATATTTCTCGCCAAATTTACTCTAAAAACAACATAATTCCGTTGCTGAGAGATTACGCGGCTTAAAGTACAGAACCTGCCTGCTTTGAAATGGATTCAATCACCTTCGAAATAATTTTCATGACATTGTTTTTTGGTTGAAAATTAATTTTTTAAACTGAAAATTGAACTATGCCTTTTTGGTAGAAAATTAATATTCTTACTTGAAACTTGATCTTTTTTAGTTGAAAATTCACCTATTGGTTTAAAAATGTATGGATTTTGTTTGAAAATTCGTCTTTCTCCGTAGAAAATCAATTCTCTTGTTTGAAAATTCACCTTATTGATTGACGATTTAACTATTTTGTTGACAATTCCTTTTTTTTTATTCAAAATTAATTTCTTGAAGTGAAAATTTAACTATCCATTTTTGGATGAAAATGAATATTTTTAATGAAAAATTTATTTATTTTTACATTTTTATCCAGAGAAGGTATTAGATTTGTATAAAATTTGATCCCCCGGTTTTTGTCAAATGTCCACGTTTTGAGACCCCCTGAACCCAAAAAAACAAGTTTCTACGAATGGATCTGTATGTATGTATGTATGTATGTATGTATGTGTGCATGCATGTATGTAGGTATTCGCATACATTGTTGTCGAAAACCTCACTGTTCGCATTCTGTTGAATATGACTTTTAGTGGCTGTTTTCAGTTTGTTCTTTGCTGAGATTTCAAATTTTTTAAAATATAATATCGATTTTTCAAGATTTTGATTTCAAAAGATTTAAGAAGATTTCAAGATAATACAAACATTCTCTTAAGGTCCCTGGGAAATTGAAAATAATTTGTTATTCTTTCTTCTTTATTCATAATGTGTCCCCTAAGGGTTTACATGACTTCCATTTCTTACTACACTTCCTTCTACATGTTTTATAAAATCTTATCCTTACTATTTACAGTTATTTACACCTATTTACAGAAAATCTTATATCTATATTCTTATTTCTATTTTTTGACGATAGCGCAATTTGGAACGTGTTCTCGAACGAGTGAGCGAGCGATCGAAAGCGAGAGTGCAAGCGAGAGAGAGAGAGAGAGAGAGAGAGAGCGATAACGCAAACGCAACTTAATTTACTTATGCTATTACATAACCATTACTTACAAATCTTTACGCTTCCAATTTAAGCGACTTCCGTTTCCTTTTCCTTTCACTTCTCTTGTAGCTCCATTTTGCCATTTTTTTGCATCCATTCTTTCATTCTTTCTCATTTGCTCCCCTAGCACCCTCTAACTCCTTCATCCACTCTTCCCCCAAACCATCCTCCCCTAGAATCTTCACCACATTCTCTTGCCAGCTTCCTTTATCTTCCATTCCTCTCCTACATCCTTCCCATACATGCTCCCATGTTTCCTCTTCCCATCCACAGATTCTGCGCTTCCTGTTCTCTTTCTTATCCCAATACATACTTGCCCTTACCTCGTTTCCCAATCTAAATCTTGCTATTCTGGTCCATCTTTTCTCTCCCCATCCCTTTTCTAAATACTTTGGTACTCCTTCCTTTTTTATCACCTTATACCATTTATTATATTTTGATTCCTCAATCATCCCCCATCTTTCTATTAATTGTCTTTCCCTATCCTTTTCTTCTATTTCTTCATAGTTGACTCCAGTCTCGTCTTCTATACCTCTAGCCTTAAAGAACTCCCTCCTTTCTTCTTCCCATCTCGTTAATTCCATCGCCCTCCCTCTCCTCTACCTCCATCAAACACTTTCTCGCTAACTCCCCTCCCTTTCCCTCCCTCAGCTTCGTCTCAAAATTCCAGGCCCTCTTTCCCGCTCTAGGACTTAATTTATCCCGTTGCGCTTCTTCACTCACCATATATCCCGGTGTCCTCCAGTCTACCCCTAGCGTCCACCTTATATACCTTTCTTGTAAACTCTCAATCTCTTTCCTTTCTTTCCATCCCCATATCTCTGCTCCATAACCTAATACCGGCCATACCAGCGTATCAAATAACCAGATTCTCCTTCTTCAATTTTTTTAAACCTTCTTTTTCCTATTGCCCATATCTATTTCATTACCCCTGCTGCTTTTTTTATCCTTTCTCTTATATGAGCTCTATGATCTCCATTTGCTTGCAAGTTATACCCCAAATATTTAAACTCTTTTACTTCTTCTAATTTTATTCCCTTCCATCTCCCCGTCCATTCTTTCTTTCTTCCCCCTCCTTTTCTAAATCTCATTATCTTTGTCTTTTATACATTTAAATTCAACTTTTTTTCATCTAAGTATTTCTCTAATCCTGTAATTAAGCCCGCCCTCCCTTCTTCATCCTCTGCCATTAATACTATATCGGCTGCGTATGCCAGTGTATATATCTTTTTGTTCCCTATCCTAACTCCTCCCCACCCTTTTCTCTTCATTTCTGCTTCCAAGTCTGATATTAATATATTAAATAAAAGTGGGCTCAGAGGACATCCTTGCCTTACTCATCTCACCAACCAGACACTATCTCCTATTTGCTCTCCTATCTTTACCTTGCTTTTTGTCTCTCTAAAAATTTCCGATACTCTCTTTATTAATCCATCTCGTATCCCCTTTTTCACCATAACTTTTTCTATATCGCCTCGGTCTAATGAGTCAAACGCCGCCTTCAAGTCCACGAATATTGCTACCATTGCCCCTTTCACCCTTTTAATCCTCTTATTCACTAAATAGTTCAGAACATATATATTGTCCATCACCCCCATCCCTTTTCTAAACCGCGTCTGATTCGGTGGCTCTATCTTTTTCTCCACAACGTCTTTTTTTAACCTCTCCGATAGAACAGTCACATATACTTTATACAGTGTTGGCATTAGTGTCACTCCCCTATAATCTTTAACCTCCTCCCCTTTTCCTTTCTTCAATATTGGTATCACTACTCATTCTTTCCATAACTCTGGCCACCCCTCTCCTCTCCATACTCTATTGCACATTATCCATGCCCATTCCTTTAATTCTGTCCCCCCATATTTCCATACTTCATTTGGAATCTCATCTACACCAGGTTCCTTTCCATCCTTCATCATCCTTAATACCTTGTCTATTTCTTCCCTTGTAATGTCCTCCTCCTCATCTGTTTCCCTACCATCTTTTCCTCCTTTCCTAACTTTCCTCTCTACCCCTCCCAGTAAATCCATAAAATATTTTTTCCATTCTACCATCTAAATATCCTAGTTTACTCTTTTCCTTCTTCGTCTCTCCCTATTTACCACCTTCCAAACCTCTTCTTCCGTCCTAGCCTTCTCCGCTTCTTCTTGAAACCTTTTATTTTCCTCCTCTTTTTTTTTGATCACACAACTCAGTATACTCCTTCTTTTTTCTCCTATATTCTTCTCCGCTACTTGTCCCTTTTCTCCATTTTATTAATTCCCTTTTTCACTTCCTTCTTCTTCTGTTTACAATTCTCATCCCATCCACTTCTATCGCCTCCTTCGCTAACTTCTTTTTTGCTTGTGCACTTTAATACTCCTTTTATTTCTCCTATAATTATTTCCATTTCCTCGTTTACATTTCCTTCCCCCATTTTGATATTCCTGACTTTTTCTTTAAACTGTTCTTTACCTTCCATTGACCAATCCCCTCTTCCTGCTCTTTTTACTTTTGCTTCCTGTTTAGCCTTATTGATATAACTAATTTCTCCCTCTACTGTCACTATTAAGGGAAAGTGATTCGAATCTACCTAATTCCCTACCTCTAGTTTCTTAATCTTCTCTCTTACTTCGTCGTCCACTACCACATAATCAATTACCGTTCCCCTCTTTCCTCCTGAACTTGTATATTCCCCTTCCCCATCCCCCTCTATACTTCCGTTTAGGATAAACCATCCAATCTCCGCTAGACTCTTTAACAACTTCTTTCCCTCCCCATTCAGTATCTTGTCCTTGGATTTTCTTCCTCGCTCTTCATCCCATTCCCTTCCTCCTCTATCTCCTGTTCTCGCATTAAAGTCTCGTCCTATTATAAGACTACTCTCTTGCTTATTTTCTTCCATCAGTTCCCTCATCTCCCGTGATTTTTCCTGCATATCACCGTTCACATAAACCCCCACTATCTTCCACCTCTCTCCTCCCATATTTATCTCTTCTACTATTAATCCTTCTTTATGTCCTATCAAATCTTTTTTATCCTTCTCTGTTATACATTCGTTCCTTATACCCATCACCATTCCTCCCATTGCGCTTCCTTTTTTATTCTTCCTCTTTGGATTTTGAACCGGCCATTTGTAACCTCTTGGTAATCTTCCCCTTACTCTTTCCCATCCCTTTTCATCTAGCCACGTCCCCATCATTACTACTACATCCAATTCTGTTAAATTTTTCATAAACTCCCTATCCTTTCTTTCTAAGCCTGCTATATTCCAGTAGCATATCTTCCAATCTTCCCTACTTTTGTTTCTCGTCTCTTTTTGTTTCCTACTATTTCTTTATCTCCCGTTCCTTTCTCTCCTAGTTTCCCGACTCCTCATTATTTACTATCCTTTCCTTGTC
Organism: Andricus curvator; assembly: GCA_932195095.1. NCBI lineage: Eukaryota > Metazoa > Arthropoda > Insecta > Hymenoptera > Cynipidae > Andricus > Andricus curvator. Next base: position 194,047 of record CAKNYM010051469.1, read on the forward strand.
CTCGTCCCAATTCCACCATACACCTTCTATCTGTATTCTCCCATACTTATCCCATGTTCTTCTTCCCTTTTTTCTTTTCTCTTCCGCTATTTTCCTCAACTTATACTGCATGTTCCTTTCTACCCATGTCAAATCATCCTCTATTCTCTCCGAGCTTCCGTATAACACCCTCTTCTTTGTCATCACTTCCCTCTTATGTTCCCATTTCTTCAGTTTCACTAGTACCATTCTTTCCCCTCTTCGTTCTTCCCGTCCTACACTTTGCACTTCCTCTATCTCTACCTTAGCATCAATCCTTTTTAGTACTTCTTGCACGCCTTCCATTATCTCATTCCCCTCTAATCTTAGACCCTTTATCACTATATTTCTTTTTCTTTCTTCTCTCTCTTTCTTTTCGAGTCTTTGTTCTATCTTTCTCAACCTTTCCTTCTCCTTATTCCCACTCTCCCCACCTCCAGACTCACCCTGTTTTCCTTGCTGACATTCGCTCCGCTAGCCATGAATCCAATTCAAACTCTCCCGCCTTCTATCGTTCTCTGACCTCTATATATCGTCGCGTCTACCTGCCTTGCCTTTCTCCTTCTCTACCCTGCCCTGCTACGACCAACCTGGTCCTCCCACCCTGTCACAAACCTCAAACTCATCTAACCTCAACTTCCACACAAATCTGTCTTTATCCCTAAAAATATCCTCACCCCCTTGTCAATCTTTCAATCTCTCAATCAATCCCTCACAAACGAACCCTTCTATACTCATCCACAATCCACTCACCTTAAATTTCACCACAATTATCCGAAAAACTCAGCATCAAACTCTCACGCTAATTTTCTTAACATTCCTGGGAAAGTTTTAAATGTTTTTTTTATTTTGAAAAAATAATTTTTAAAGAAAATTGAAAAATATTTGTAAACACTTAAACATTTCAAAAAATGAGACGACTGAAGAAACCCGAAAAAGAAAATTTAAAAAACGTCATGCCTTCACAGCATTGTAAGTCAAAGTGTGGATTTGTTTTGAATGCGCGAGAGGAATCCTCGAGTCTTGTCACCTCTACTTCACAGAACCGACGGAGAGTTTCCGAGAAATGTAACTCCCCAAACAAATGAAATAAAAATAGAATAGCAACTCTTTATAAGAGGCTCTCTGGAAAGCTTATTATTTTTTTCCAATTAGGATCATTTTTAATACAAAATAAAAATTTCGAAAAACTGTTTATTTGTTAAAAGTTTTTGAACACTTAAATTTGAAAAAGTATATTTCGAGATTTGATAACAAGAAATCACGTTTTATCAGTTTATTTGCAAAGTTATATAAATATAATTTGCCTCAGATTCTGCAGAAAATTTTAAAAGATTTTTGAAGATTTCACATACATCGAAAAAAAAAATCTGAAAAATTTTGAAGTAATTTTTTTTTCTTCTAAATTTTTTTTCAAACTACTAAAAAATGTATGTTTGGTTTAAAGTGTTTGCAAATTTTCAAATGTCAAATTATTTTAACATCTTTCGAAAACTTTAAAACCTTTGAAATATCTTCTGAAATAATTCCCTTTTCCTACAATATGTTTTGATTGTCTTAAAATCTTTCAAATTCTGTTCTAAATAAATCATTCTAAAATCTAAATCATTTGAAACTTTCCAAAAAATCTTGTTATCGGTACCGGTAACTATTATTTACGGGTACCGACTGTTTACGAATTTCGTAAATTAGCATATTGTAAGTTTTTGTCAACTATTTCATTTTTCTTATCTCTTTGAAAGTGTGAAAAAGTTTACAAATTGTATAGGGGGAAGTCCCGTAACGCCGGACGGCACCTAATACCGGACAGTCGCTCGTGGCGAGAGATTCTGCGTCACTGACAAACTCTGGTGCGTGAACCTGCGTCCCTACACCACCCCCGCAACCATTCTTGCTATATGCATGCCTAATGCGTTTCGCTGCATAGAGTTACTAGGAGTGTCCGGTATTAGGTGCCGTCCGGCGTTACGGGACTTCCCCCTACTGCAGCAGCAAATTTTTAATAACAGCATTATTTCCTGATATTTAGTTATAACTTAAACAGGCTTTTTTGAACGACTGATTTTTTTGAGTGAAACTCACAAAAACTTTAGCTGCAAGAATAAAAACCGAACACATTTGGACAAGCCCAAAAATAGGATTGATTTTGGAAAGGAAGCCCACTTTTAAAAGTCAAAAAATAAAAATTAATTGTTTTTCAGTAGGAGATTTACAAATATGTCCTCTTCTTTCAATATCTTACTTTGTTTATGAAATAACTAATATTAGTATATTTTTTAACAAATTAAAAAAATATAAATAAAAAATAAACTATTTTTCCTTTCTCTGATTATTAATTAAATTATTTGAGCAAAATACATTTTTTTGTATTGTATAATCATTGACTCATTTTTTTTGTATATTTGTAAACAATTTAATACGTCTACTTGCTGGGTATGTAACTTTTTTATTTTCAAAAATTGTCTATCATCATAATAAAATTTGGTGCTTCATTAATAAAATTTGGCTCTTAATTCTGCACTTTTAATAAAAGACACCGGTAATATTATAAATAAAAATAATGGACTCTGGTTGTAAATAATTGGGCACTTTTCAGTTAGTGCTAATGGTAACTTCTCAAGCAGAAACTTCAAAGGTAAATCATTTCAGAAATTGCTAAGTTTCATCATTTACCGACGGGCAACGTGCGCCTTCAAAGTAACTCTTAGGTGCATCCGCCAAGAGGGCGCAGTTATCAGCGCATATTTTGCACATTTTCTGATATTCTCTTATTCCATTAGATCGGCAATCTCCCACCTCATCTCTGCCTTTGGTTTGGGAGACTAAAAGAGTATACCAAAGGCCAATCCAATCGGTCAATTCTTTCGAAAGATATCGTGCTCACAGAAAGACATACGTACCTACCTACATACATACATGCATACATACATACATGCATACATGCATACATACATACATACAGGCACATTCGTAAAAAACTGTTTTTTGGGTTCAGGGAGTCTCAAAACGTGGACATTTGACAAAAACCGGGGGGGGGGGTCAAATTTTACACAAATCTATGTAATACCTTCTCTGGATGAGAATGTAAAAATACAAATTTTCAAGTACCGTGAGCATTATTGATAGTTATTTCATTGTTTTAATCGTTAGAAATAGTATTGAGGGCATAGAAAAATTAAATATTTTGAAAAAACATACACGAGATGAAAAATAAATTAAATAAGCAAAGTCTTGATGAGAATGTGCCGACTTATCGGGCAGATTTTTTCACTGTTAATGTTATTTTTTACGAATAAAACAAAACCTACAAATCCTATCAAAAAGTGACCAACGACAAATTGGTAGATCTTTCTTTAGTGCACAAATTTTGTTGAATCAGCATGTGTCGTATCTTTCATAGTTTGACCGTAAAATTAAATTTTTCGATTTTTCATTATTTTTTGTGCAATAAAAATGTGAATTTTCGATTTTTCAAGAAAATTCAAAAACTCGTTATGATAATCTTGCCGGGCGTGCAAAAAGAAACATTTTTCTTATCTTGATTTTTTTTCGTATCGTGCGTTGTTTAGCTGAAAATGTGAATTTTCGTTTCTTCTTTTGGATTTTGAAAATGCTGTAACTCTGAACAATTTCATTTTATAGAAAAACGCCATAAAAATAAATTGTTTGAATTGTCGGGTACTATGAAGGGCCGTGCATGTAATTTTCAAATTTAAAAAAAAATTGTCTTAAAAATGTTCAAAATGCTCTCACTATTTGAATTTGTACTGAAAATAGCTGGCTAACGAACTTGACCTTTAGTTTGGGAGACTAAAAGAGTATACCAAAGGCCAATCCAATCGGTCAATTCTTTCGAAAGTTATCGTGCGCAGAGACAGACATACCTATCCAAGTGCGAATTCCAATACGGCCCAACATTGGCCCAGGACTGGCAAAAATGTTGCCGGAATTCGGCTGCCAGTATTGGGCCATAGATGGATGTGTAACTACGGTATGCAATCGGCGGCCGAAACAGGCCCAATACTAGTTGGAAGCACATGCCCAACATTGGACGCCATTATTGGCTCAATGCTATATGTAACAGTTCTGCTCAGCAGTGGATGCCAAGGTCGGTTCGAATCTGGCATATCCATTAGCCTATAATTGCCCGATACTGGATTGCTAACTACCCAAGTGCGAAGTTAGATACGGCCCAGCAATGGTCCAGTATCGGCAAAAAATATTGCCGAAGATCGGCTGCTAAATTTAAACTTTGAAAGTTACATTTTTCATTGTTCGAATTAACAAATTTTCAACATGTCAATGACATTATTGAATTTTGAGGCATAAATAAGAATTGAATAATTATCGATTTGGTAAAAATTTGACTTAGTTTGAGAGATATTTACAAGTTTTGAAAAGATCCAAGGCTAATTAAAAACTTGAAAAGGTGTTGAAAAATATGAAAATATAGGGTAAGAGCACCAGTTATTGGCACCTTAAGAGGAAATGTAGACTTTAGGAAATAAATAAACACATAAAGTATTGAATTCTTAAATAGTGATAATTATACCTACACTCCAAATTTTATGAAGAATACATTGAAATGTTAAATTATTATTCAATTTTGACAAAAACTGGAAAAATTTTCAAAAATAAGTATGTAGTCCCAAAATTTTAGTGCTTGGCACTGCTAACCCCAGTTGTTGGCACACCCCGTCACCAGTGATTGGCACTACACTCACATAACCTCTTAAAATTTTTGCAATTACATTAAAACATTGATTAAAAAAAAATTGTGCATCTGAAAATAATAAATAATTTTTCTATTGATGATTCTAAATTTAGTATTTTATAAATTTTGTTTTTGGACATGCCAATATCTTTGACAGCAGCTATAAAGCTTATAGTCATGGTACATGTGTTCTTCGGTATACGTTTTTATTTCCTCAGAGATACTCTCTGATGGGCATATATATCACAATAAATAAAATTTAAAAAAAAACATAAATGTTACTAATTTTTTCATTTTCTGCTTTAAACTAGCAAAATCAAGAAACAAATTCAAACATGGATATATATGATTATAGTCAAAATAAATCGGTTTATTCAGTCGGTGCATCAATTGAATAAAAACTTTTGCTATTTGTATTAACATACATATCTGCGTAACATTTAAAAAATTGTGCGACGATATTATTAAACATAATATGTATAAAGATAATAAAATTCTATTTATAATTCAAATAACAACAATATTTAACTGTACCTAAAAGCCTAAAAACAATAAATGATATGAAGAAAACTTTGGAGGTTACGATTACCGGTATATAAATGACAGCTTCATTTATTATAATTTTTAGCTACTTTTGCGTCTACTAATAACGGCTTTTGTCGTTCCGGCACTTTTCAACCTTCATTTTATGAGAAATACATGAAATGATTCAGGTCAACACAAGATCTTGGGATTACATAACCTTAGTTTTTTCTGACAAGGCGGGGGTGCCAATGAATGAAACCATTCCAGAATTGCATGGTCTGGTCATTGGCACTGGGGTGCCAACGACTAGAGACCATACTTTTTGTATTAATTTCCATTGGCAACCCTCTTAAATTAATAAATACATTATCACCGATGTTTAATTCTGATTTTTTATTGAATTTCAAATATTTCTTCAAAATACCTGCAAAAAATGAAACAGATTTACTTGTTTAAAACGTTGCTATAACGAAATAAAAAAATGTCGTCAGCTAAAGATTTTCTTTAGAAAAGCCGATAAATTCTTGGCACCCTAAAAATTAAAGAGAATTAAATATTTTACACCTAAATATGACATTATTTTGCTAAAGTTGTACATATCGTTTTGCGCAAAAATGATATTAGAATTAAAATAATATCAGTAAAATACGATAAATTTTCGCATTTTCTTAATATTTAACAAAATTTAAAGGGGGTGCCAATAACCGGCGCAGTGCCAACCACTAGTGCTCTTACCCTATGTGCATTTTGGAAGATTTCATGAAATACAATTTTAAAGCTTTTTTAAGGTTTTGAAAGGTTTCAAGGAATTAAAAAAAACTTTTGAAAAGATAACAAAATACTTGAAAACTTGAAAAGATTTCAAAAAATTTGAAACAAAATGTAGATTTTTGAAGATTTTGAACACAAAATTTAGAAGGTTTTTTAACAATTTTAAATGGTTTCAAAAGCAGAAAAAAGTTTTATGGAATTTCCTAGAAAAACTATAAATGAATTTCTTAATGAGATTCCTGGAAATGTTAAAAAAAAAATTTCTAAATTTTCAAGCGAATATTCAAAAAGATTTCAAAAGGAACTTTCATGTATAAGTTATTGTGTATTAGCTTGAAATTGCTTAAAGTGATACAATTTTGAAAATTTACAAAGGTTTTGCATTATTCTTAAATTCATAGCATTGAAAATGACAGCTTTAATTTTAAAAGTTTTAAATTGACAACTGTTCCACTTAGAGTATTTTAATTTGCAGTTCACTTTTAATAACTTCAAATGAGAAAATTTGTATCTTCAAGAGTTCGAATCCTTTACTTTCAATGACCATGATCAATTCTTTTTAAATTGTTCAATTTTGATTTTTGCAGTCAAAAACTTCTTATTTTCCTACCTTGAATGACAAATGTTGAGAAAATTTCAAAGACATAATTTTACATGATATATATGGTGTCCAATCGATTGCTTTATTTAAAAAAACTTTAAACGTCAGGTTTTTTGTTTTTTGATAATGATTATTCATTAAATTGCCTTTTTATATTCTACCATTTCTGAAGAGTTTAAACGTAGAAGTTTTTTTTTCAATAGCGATTATGTGCACATCTTACTTTAAAATGATCTCATTGCAATATTCGAAATATTTCTCATCCTAGGTCGAAAAAGAGCAAATTTTTGGCTGTAAAACCTATAAATTCCTGTAAATTTTTGTAGTTGTGAATTTGAGTAGTAAAATAAAGCTAAAATAAAATACAACAATATACAATGAAATACCAAAAATTACCAAATTTGTCCGAATAATTGGAAAAAGTTGTACTCTTCTGTGATTTTGCCTGTAATTTATTGTATTTATTTGCAAATTCCTGTCAAAATTGTTTTGATTTTTTGTACTTGTTTGAAACATTTTTCCAGCAGGGTACAAAAAAGAAAAATAGAAATATTTGCAAGACATTAAATGTTCTGCTCCTAAGAAGAAACGTATACTTTACAATATTTTTACCAGAATAGTGTAAATCCCTCAGAAGCGATTAATCCACAATGTTCGTGATCGTCTATTCACTGTCATAATTTTCATTTGGTCCATTATCATTTTTACTGTCGCTGTCATCGTCGTCATCTCCTACGTGAATGATCAAGGGTTCTTGTTGCTGATACCACCTTTGCAGAAGTTGATTTAAGGTTCCTTCCGATGCTCTGTATCGATCTTCTTCAGTCTTGGCATGTTTTATACAATTGGTCCACAACTCTGCAGTCACTTGTTCCATGGCCGTTATACACAATTGTCTAACATCCTCCAGTTTGAAAGTATTATTATATTTAGCGACGAAATTTTTGACGTATGCCCATATGAGTTCAATTGCATTAAACTCGCAGTGAGCTACAGGAAGCCAAAGTAACTTGACATCAGTACGTCTTTCTTCTTAACATATTTTATCCAGGTGATAGGTTTTTGGGTATTTATAGGGTTGAAATAAATTGTAGAGCGCCGGAACCGTCAACCGTTCATAGGTCTCAATACCGAAGGGCAAGGGAACTTGACGTTTTACTGCCCACTCCATCAATTCAGCCTTTCTCCACGCCACGCCGTCGTCGGATTTCGAAATTCTGGATCAATCATTGTGTGTTATCGCGCTTGATCTATGACGATTGCAGATTTTTGCGGAAGACGTTGCACGAATTTTCGGAACCGATCTGTGTAATGTTTGGCATTCATTTCATGATGATAATCGTTACTACCTTTCTTTCCAATGAAACAGTCCATTGCTGTGAGTCCATTGCTGTGTGTGACGGTAATAATCGTAATTAGAGTGTTCCTTCTGAAGAATGTGTTCTACCCATCCGAATTGTTTTGTAGGATTCTTCCCGCACCATGTTTCATCCGTATACAATATTTGATATCCAGTTTCTACGCAATATTGAATTTATCTCAGGAATGTTGCTCTTTTCCCTGCTATTTCGTAACTTTCCATGTAGACAGGCTTATTTTTATACTTTTCGTAAGAGAAGTTCATTGCATGTAACCATTTTTTTAACGTACTTATACTGAACATCGGTAAATCAGGAATGAATTCTTTTAATTTTGTGTGTAAATCTTCAGCTGTAGGGTATCTTTTTTCCCCATAAAAATCATGCATTTTTCTTCGAATTAAGCCTTGTAAAAATTCGTCACACTCAATCGCCGGTCTACCACTTTTTTTAAGGGGTTCCACAAAGTTGCCATTGTTTTTTTTCACCTCGTCACAAATGCGATGAACAGTACTGATAGATATCTGCAAGCATTGGGCTTTTCTCTCAATAACTTTGTTAACGTCGTTACTTCTGCTTGCATCTTTCTCCAATTCAAAGTACTGTCCTGCTCGAAGAATCATCGTTTTCGCTTCAATTCCGTAAGCCGATGTATTGTGTTTTTTCAAACAATCATTCTCCTGCGCTGATGTTATAGTCTTCCGCTTTCCTGTACAAACACATTACTCACTTACACATTTCTTGTCACTTACGTTTTCACAGTCATCGCACATTTTCGGATCATCACCGTCAGCGGACATTTTTGACTCATCACTATTATAGTTAGAGTCTGATAAAGAACGATCCCTTTTTATTTCTTCACTGAAAAGAGAAACTAATAGTTGAAAGTGCCCATCCCAAAAACTCCTTCTTGTGCCATTAGATTTTTGTACTGATCGCGGGTCGCATAGGCCAAATTGTGTTTAGCTTCCAGGCAATAATCAGCCCAGTTATTGTAGACATGATTTACAATTTTTTTGCCGAACAGCATAATTACTTCGAATATTTTTTATAACAGCAATCACGCTAAATAAACAATCTCCAGATCCACCGGCATCTTGAACACTATATTCTGCACCGTTCACTGTAACTATTTTCGACATTTTGACTTCAGAGAGAGATCGACCGATTCTGGAGCACTTTTCACGAAAAATTAACTTTCTCTGGAAACTGAAGTCCCAAAATTCGTTCTCTAAGTCAAAACAGGGGGAATGAACTAATGGGAAAAAATGTCGTAAATCTCGAAAAGTTCTGAAGAAATTGAAAAGTTTCTACGATCATATAAGTAATATTTCAAATCGTAAAAATCATGATAAATTACATAGTATAATTGAAACCAACGGTTCCAAGTTATCCTATAATTCAATATAGTCTGGAATTATAACAACATAAATCTTACCTAGACCAGGGACCGATCAGGCGGAAGACGAGTCCCGATATAGACAGGGCTTTAAGCATAATGAGGTATTATCGAGGTGATAAATTTTTGTCAGGTATATTGCACTATGGTGGTCCAAGTTTGTAATTTTGTACCAGTAAAAATTCGACTTTCGATTTTTCATGATCAAACCCACCCAATTTTTTCGTTTTCTGGGAAAAAAAAATCTCCACATTTGTCAAATCTGCCAACATTAACCCCTACCCCCCTAACTTTGGAAATTAACCTGGGGTTTGAAATATGAAAAGTTCGATTTTCGAAAAAATGGAAACAAGAAGTACTTTTTATTAATTTTTTGTAAATTAAAGTTTGGTCACCTCTAAGGGAGGCTTCAAGACATAATTTTCACCCAAGAAATTTTCATTTTGCCCCCCCCCCCAACAATACAAAATATCAGTTTTATGTAAAATTCATGCTTAGAACGGTTTTTTTTTAACTTTTTCAATATGAATTATTTTAGTTCGACAATTGACGAATTTCAAAGTATTTAATAAGTAATTAATCGTTGCTTAAAAAAGTAGAATTGGTTTAAACCATTTTTTTTCGCCTTTAAATCGTAAGAAGTTATCATTTTTTAGGATAAATGATAAAGTTGATGTATTTCAAGTATAATATTTATTTTTGAAGATATTTTCATTAAATAAATATATATATATATATAATATATAAATATAATAGTAAATTATTCAAACAATTTTCATTTGTTTAAAGATTTGTTCATCCCCAAATCGCAAAAAGTTATTATTTCCTGAAATTAATGACACAATCGATGTATGTAACGAGTAGTGCATTTTTTTAACGCTGTTTGGCAATTATTTTAACAATTTTCATTTTTTTTTAATTTCGTCCCCTGCAAATCTAAAAATGTTACTACTTTCTGGAATGAATAACGCAGTTAATGAATTCTGAGAGTTATATTTTGTGTGAAAGACAGTTTAGAATTATTACAGCAATTTTAAATTATAAAAACTATGTTTTCCTCTGTATATCATATAAATTACTACTTTTTTGAATCAATTGGTGCAATTAATGAACATTAGGAGCGATATACATTGTGGAAGAGAGTTTTGCAACTATTTACACAATTAATAATCATTCACTTGCGCCTGTTGATAGGAAAGGTGAAGGACAAGTAATATCAATGTTTCAATAATTGCGAATTGTCTTTCACTAAAAATACCATGCTCAACATTCATTACCTTCGACATTGGTTTTAGAAAAAAAACTTTCCCCAAATGATGGAAAAACTGTTTGAACAAATGAAAATTATTGAAACAATGGCCAAATATCCTAAACAAAAAATATTACTTTTTACAGTCGTTTATTGTGTCATTAACTCAAGAAGAAAACTTTGTACGATTTACAGGACAAAAATTGTCTATACACATAAAAATTGTTCAAGTCATTACCAAATATCCCTGAAATTCATCAAGTGTATAATTTATCACGGAATAGAATAACTTTTGGACAATTTACACCCGAAAAAAAGTTTTAAACCAATAAAATTGTTTAAACAATTGAAAATTAGTTTTTAAGAACTTGGAATCTTGTGACTTATCAAATTGAAATAATTACTTGATTAAAAATGAAAAAATATTGTCTTTAGCATGAATTTGGCAATACTGAAATCAAATCAAAAGTTTTCGAATGGAAATTATTCCTTGAACATTCCTAAAGAGGTGACTAAACTTTAACTTACAAAAAGTTAATAAAAAGTACTTCTTTTTTCCTTTCCTTTGAAAAAGGGGTTTTTCCCATTTAAACCCCCATGTTTATTTTAAACAGCCTGGGGGCACGGGATAATGTTTACAGGTTTGAAAAAATGTTGAAAATTTCTTTTTGCCGGAACCAACCGAGGGGGGGGGGGCCCCATCGGTCACCAAAATTCGAATTCTTGGACCACCCTGATTGCACTGACACTTTACAACTTCGATACTTGAACATTGTACAATGCAATTAATATATTGAAATGCACAAAATGTAACGTTATAAAAAAGTGCATATTTTTTTGTTTTTTCCTACAATTTTCGTTCTTTAGAATAAAGCAATAGTTAATAAATTTAAGAATGAGAATGTTACTTTTTTTAATACTCTTTTCAATAATTTAAACAATGACGCCTTATTTAACACCATTTACAAAAATGTAATTCTAAGTTAATCATCAATGTAGACGTAGAATACAATTGTATTATGTATAATTGCATAATATATAATACTGACATCTGAAAAGTTCTGAACGAAAAGGAAATTACAACCACATGGCCAGGGCTGAAAGTTGACCTTCAAAATGTAGGCATTGTCAACAGTGTTTTTCTCTGGTTTTGTTATTCCAACAGCAACAAAAAATTGTTCACCGAGATACGAGAAACGTCGTTGAACAGGTAGGAAGATTTAGAATCAGCTTTGCTAAATGCGAACTCTGCGCCAAATCGAATTGATCGATACCTATATGAATAAAAATGAATGTGTTGCAAAATTTCAATTTTTCTAATATTCTTTCAATAAAATTCTTCCCATCTTTCGAACAATTTTAAATGAAGTAAATATATAATACCTTCAGAATCAGTGGTTAGCGCTTGTAGTTTGAAACCTGGAGGACCCTGCTTTAGCTGCAGGTTTTTGCGAATGTTTTTTTCTCCCGCCTAACTTTGTTCTTATCAATGACAAAAGCTTTAAGTTGCGGTAATTGAGAAGAAAGATCGTGTAGAAGAGCTGAAGCAAGATTTGCCTTACTTCTGTCAGATATGCCGTACCTTTCGCAGTCCATTGCAAAAGTGGGAGAATTAACTCTAGTCTGGGTCCTTTCTTTCAAGCCGTGGGGCATCCATTCATCCTCGTCATCATCACTAATGTCATCTTTGTCAGTACTGTCATTGAAATTTGAAACAATGTAATTGTCATTTTCATTCTGTATTAAGTGACGGTCACGATTTTCTTCAAATTCTACATTTTCTCTCTCCACATTATCGTTCGATTTTTGACTTTTGTTCTCGATGATATCGATATAATTATTTTTATATATATATATAAAAGTTTGTCATAAGGACAACCGCAGGATTTCGCCGGGAGCGGGTGCTAATCTGAAAAATTGCACCCGCTCCCAGCGAAATCGCGGTAAAATTTCAGCTGTAACCACGTCTCACGACCGTGAGATAGGTGGTTACAGTCTGCGACGAACTCAATACGATGGTCCGGCAAAAGTCTCGTGCACCCTGAGGACACGGAGCGACCCAAGGACGACCGCCTTCTGCATTTTCCCCGCAAGTGTCTCAGCATTTTTTTGACACGCAGGGATGCTTTTCAGGCTATTAACCAGTGAAACCTTGGCACTTCCAAGAGCGCCGATGATCAAGACGATTAGCTTAACAGAATATTCCGGGTATAACCGTCGCAACTCCCTTATAAGGTCTTTATACCTCTCTTTCTTTTCTTTCTCCTTGGCTGTGACGTTTTTGTCAGCTGGTGCCGAAAATTCGATAACGAACATGGTTCGTTTCTCGAAGTCAAGGAGAACTATGTCAGGCCTCGAGTGCGCAACAGAAACAATTGTCGAGAATATGAAGTTCCAGTATATGCGGCACTTCTCATTTTCGACAATTGACTCTATTTCTCTAGGAGCGTTTAGCGGAGAGGTATTTGGGCTAATGCCATAAGAGTGACAGAGATGGTAATAAAGCACTCTTAGTGCCGCATTGTGCCTTTGGATGTAGGTCGTTCCCGCATGAGTTGGACAACTAGATAGTATGTGTCCTAGATGCTCGGGGTGTGCATGACACGCTCTGCAACTATCATCGGGAATGTCTTGGCTTAAAATGTGGCGACGGTATGCTAGAGTGGAAATGACACCGTCTTGACATGCCAAAATGAAGCCCTCCGTGCCCGACTTCAATCCGGGTGATCTAAGGAAAGCAAACGTTAGCTCATACGACATCGACTGATCTTCCACATTTCTGTGGAAGATGCCGTGCATCCTCTTGTCGAGGAGCTGTTCGTGGAAGTTTTTCTCCTGTGCTTTCTTAATCCGGGCCTTCAGGAGTGAGTATTCAAGATGGATAAGATTTGATGCATTTTGCTCACCCCTAGTATTGAAGTCAAGGCCGAGTGTTTCAGCAGCCTCCTCCGCTGCTTTGTACAGAAACGCCCCTTTTCCCACTTCTTCGTGTTTCCTGACCATTTTAAGAAGAGGGTCTTGTCCATTTGCAACTATATGTGCTGTACCCAGAATGAGTCTGTTGTGAAGAAATTCAAGATTCAGTATTCCGCGACCACCTAGGCGGCGTGAGATGTAAAGTCGCGGAACAGAAGACTTAAGGTGCATGCTCTTGTTCATGTGCAAAACCTTTCGCGTCCCGATATCAAGGGATCTGAGCTCGTCCTTCGTCCATGGAACCACTCCAAATGAATAGAGTACTACCGGGACGGCAAGCATGTTCGTTGCAGATACTTTGTTTCTCGCCGACAGTTCGGAAGACCAAATCTGCCGGATGAGACGTTTGTATCTGCATCGGAGAGTATCCTTTATAGATGTCGCGTCCTGAATGCGGCTCTGTGGCACGCCCAGGTATGTATAGGTCTCTCCAGCGCAAAGGTGTCGTATAGCGCTTCTGTCAACGAGCTCAGGATCTTCGGGGATGCCATTAAGTTTTCCTTTCTTCAAATTAACCTTGGCGCATTTCTCTAACCCGAATTCCATTCCAATCTCTTGAGTGTACTCTGTGACAATTTTCAGAGCTAGATGTAGTTTCTCTTGATTCCTAGCATAGATCTTAAGATCATCCATGTAAAATACATGAGTGACCTTATGCTTTCGGTTTCCAGGTTTTCCGCAGAGATACCCTTCGGAATGGCGAAGTGCGAGAGATAGTGGCAATAATGTGAGGCAAAAGAGGAGAGGGCTCATGGTGTCGCCCTGAAATACACCTCTCTGAAAGGTGATACTGTTAGTGATCACACGATGTTTTCCAGATGAGATAGTAAATCTGGTTTTCCAAAGCGGCATTAATGTCTCTATGCACCTCACGATGTGTGGATGAACCTTTAGGCTTTCCAACAGACAGATGATAAGTCTATGGGAGGTTGAATCGAAAGCTTTCCGGTAATCAATCCAGGCCATCGATAGAAATCGCTGATAGTATGCTGCGTCTTTACAGACACATCTATCGATGAGCAAGTTCTCCCGACATCCCGCTACGCCTTTCTTTGAGCCACGTTGTTCATACATCTCTCGCCATACAGGTCCAATTGTCCGAACAATCCTATCATTTAGGATAGCTGTGAAGATCTTATACAGTGTGTTCAGACAAGTTATTGGCCTGTAATTCTTAGGGTCAGCTAAGTTTCCCGTCTTCGGCAGGAGCACTGTGCGCCCTTCCACCAACCACCCCGGAATAGGCTCTTCCGACTTTAGATATGAGGTAAAAATTCGGGCCAGATGCTGGTGGGTTGAAGGAAACTTCTTCCACCAGAAGGTCTTGATGCCATCTGGTCCCGGAGCGGAATAGTTCTTCATGCCTCTTAATACGTTTTTCACCTCCTCGGTAGTGATAGGTGGGCATTCCTCCTCAGCTGTGATGAGGGCATTGCACAGCTCCTTGAAGCTGTTTATGTTCTTTGAGCCTTCTTTAAGTGGATGTTGGACTTCGTAGACTTCTCTCCAAAATGCTTCGACCTCCTCTGGTTTGGGCGGATGGTCGACAGTAACTGGAGGGTCTTGGAAGAGTCGAGATGGGTCAGACGAAAACTGTTGATTTTCTCTGACCCACCTCTCCCTCCGCTCTAGACTTCTCCTAGCGTCAGATAGTACTTGTATTCTGTCAACAATATGCTGCCTGATGGTCAGTAGCTTTGACTTGTTGATTGTATGATGACGGATCCGCAGTTCGTGCGTGAACTGTCGAACCTTGGCAGTGAAAGTCCTGCCAGATGTTATGTAGTCAATCACACACTGAATGCGGGACGCGTACTGTCTTGCCCAGCCTATCTTTGTGCTAAGTTGATGCATTCGTCTTTTGGTCTTATGATCAACCGTTGGTTTTGTTTTACGGTTTGCATCTGCCAAAGTTCTCGCTGCATTGTACACACTACAATTGATAGTCCACAGGTCGGATTCTTCGGAAAAATCTCCACGAAGCTCATCATCCAGTTCAGTCAGATCTTTGGGCTTGGGAGAAACCTGAATGTTGATGTTTCTCCGGGTCTTGAAGCATCGTTCTCCCTCTATTGGATGCCTGTTCGAGGCTGGTCTCAGTGTCGCCTCTCTTTCTCTGTTGCCGGCTTGTTCTGGCTGCGGTTGTGTAGGCGCTCCGCTTATATAACCCCTTTTTCGGAGGTCCTCGGCACGGTTTCGCAGCCGTTTTTGCGAAAAATCCGAGAGCTCTGGGTGTTTCTCGCACCACAGAGCATGCAGTCGCGCCATGTAACCTTTTCGTGCAGGGGCCATACTGGTATCATAGCACTCCAGCAGGTCGTCCCTGAGTCGATCCGTCCACTCAAAAGTAACGAGATTTCGCCGGTCAATCGCATTGACTCCGTCTTGATTGGCTCCCCCAACTCTAGGGTAGTCGGCATTGTTGTCCGACCCATTGTCGGGAGCCCTGCGCGTTCGATTGTTTTGAACCGCACTTCCTACAACTATGTTTGGTGTTGTCATTGTTGTTCCCACGAGCAGCTAGGGAAAAGGGTTAGTCCATCCTTGTAGAGCCCCGCGTGCAAGGATAAGGCTGATACTCTGAGAGGTCGCCCGGTATCCCAGAGTCACCGTTTGAGACACCACACCCAGGTGCCATTCAGCTTTCGGCACGGTTGTTACGCCTCCGCTTGGGGGTTATTCCTTCGGGACCATCCCTGGACAATTGTCCGCGACTGCTTATTAATTATTGTAACCATATTCAGCAGAAACCCTTGGTACAGGGACCCTCTATCCGCAACCCGAGGACGCGTCCGGTGGCTTTGTCATAGGCCCTTCGGTTCGAATCCCAAGGAATTAAAACCGAATACCGAACATATATACATATATATATATATATATATATATATATATATATATATATATATATATATATATATATTTTATATATATGGTATCGATCTTACGTTTCGTATCATCTTGTAGAGTGTGTTGGGAAATAGACGATATTCGCATTGTTCTTAAGCTGCGTTGATGTGAAAGAAAGTCTTTTACCCTTGAAGGAACTTAATTTTTTGAAAAACAAATGCAATTTTTTTGAAATTTGCAAGCAGCTAAGTTAAACAACCGATTTGCTTCACTAAGATACAAAAGCACATTTTTCTTAAATTCAGGTTTGTCTCCATCCCTTTGAAAACTTTTTCTTAAAGTTTGAACTTTAATAGCTTCCTTTCTGCTTTATTCGTAATATGTCCCCTAAGGGTTTACATGACTTACATTTCTTACAACACTTCCTTCTGCATGTTTTATAAAATCTTATCCTTACTATTTAAAGTTATTTAGACCTATCTACAGAAAATGTTATATCTATATCCGTATTTATATTTTTTGGCGATAGCGCAATTTGCGACGAGTTTACGCTTCTCATTTAAGCGACTTCCGTTTCCTTTTTCTTTCACTTCTCTTGTAACTCCATTTTGCCATCTTTTTGCATCCATTCTTTCATTCTTTCTCATTTGCTGCCCTAGCACCGATTAACTCCTTCATCCACTCTTCCCCCAATCCATCCTCCCGTAGAATCTTTACCACATTCTCTTGCCAGCTTCCTTTATCCCCCATTCCTCTCCTAAATCCTTCCCATACATGCTCCCATGTTTCCTCTTCCCATTCATAGATTCTGCACTTCCTGTTCTCTTTCTTTTCCCGATACATACCTGCCCTTACCTCGTTTCCCAATTTAAATCTTGCTATTCTGGTCCATCTTTTCTCTCCCCATTCCTTTTCTAAATACTTTGGTACTCCTTTCTTTTTTATCATCTTATACCATTTATTATATTTTGATTCCTCAATCATCCCCCACCTTTCTATTAATTTTCTTTCCCTATCCTTTTCATCCACTTCTTTATATTTGACTCCAGTCCAGTCTTCTATACCTCTAGCCTTAAAGAACTTCCTCCTTTCTTCTTCCGATTTTGTAAATTCCATCGCCCTCCCTCTCCTTTCTTCTACCACCATCCTTCTACCTCCGTTTTCCTCCCTCAGCTTTGTATTAAAATTCCAAGCCCTCTTTCCCGCTCTAGTACTTAATTTATCCCTTTGCGCTTCTTCTCTCACCATATATCCCGGTGTCCTCCAGTCTACCCGTAGCGTCGACCTTATATACCTTTTTTGTAAACTCTCAACCTCTTTCCTTTCTTTCCATCCCCATATCTCTGCTCCATAACCTAATACTGCCCATACCAGCGTGTCAAATAATCAGATTCTCCTTCTCCAATTTTGTTTAAACCTTCTTTTTCCTATTCCCCATATCTGTTTCATTACCCCTGCTGCTTTTTTTATCCTTTCTCTTATATGAGCTCTATGATCTCCATTTGCTTGCAAGTTATATTCCAAATACTTAAACTCTTTTACTTCTACTAATTTTATTCTCTTCCATCTCCTCGTCCATTCTTTCTTTCTTCTCCCTTCTTTTCTAAACCTCATTATCTTTGTCTTTTCTACATTTAAATTCAACTTTTTTTCCATGTAAGTATTTCTCTAATCCTGTAATTAAGCCCGCCATCCCTTCTTCATCCTCTGCCATCAACACTATATCGTCTGCGTATGCCAGTGTCTATATCTTTTCGTTCCCTATTCTAACTCCTCCCCGCCTTTTTCTCTTTATTTCTTCTTCCAAGTCTGATATTAATATATCCCCAATGTATCCCCTTTTTCACTATAACGTTTTCTATCTCGCCTCGGTCTAATGAGTCAAACGCCGCCTTTAAGTCCACGAATATTGCTACCATTGCCCCTTTCTCCCTTTTAATCCTCTTATTTACTAAATAGTTAAGAACATATATATTGTCCATCATACCCATCCCTTTTCTAAACCCTGTCAGATTCGGTGGCTCTATCTTTTTCTCCACAACTTCTTTTTTTAACCTCTCCGATGAAACAGTCACATAAACTTTATACAGTGTTGGCATTAGTGTCACTCCCCTATAATCTTTAACCTCCTCCCCTTTGCCTTTCTTCACTATTGGTATCACTACTCCTTCTTTCCATAACTCTGGCCACCCCTCTCCTCTCCATACTCTATTGCACATTATCCATGCCCATTGCTTTAATTCTGTTTCCCCATATTTTCATACTTCATTTGGAATCTCATCTATACCAGGTGCCTTTCCATCTTTCATCATCCCTAATACCTTTTCTATTTCTTCCCTTGTAATTTGCTCCTCCTCATCTGTTTCCCTACCATCTTTACCTCCTTTCCTAACTTTCCTCTCTACCCCTCCTAGTAATTCCATAAAATATTTTTTCCATTCTACCATCTCAATATCCTGTTTTACTCTTTTCCTTCTTCTCCTCTTTCTATTTACCACCTTCCAAACCTCTTCTTCCGTCCTAGCCTTCTCCGCTTCTTCTTCAAACATTTTATTTTCCTCCTCTTTTTTTTTTGATCACACAACTCAGTATACTCCTTCTTTTTTCTCCTATATTCTTCTCTACTACTTTTCGCTTTTCTCCATTTTCCTAATTCCCTTTTCACTTCTTTCTTCTTCTGTTTACAATTCTCATCCCATCCACTTCTATCCCCTCCTTCACTAACTTCTTTTTTGCTTGCGCACTCTAATACTCCTTTTATTTCTCCTATAATTATTTCCATTTCCTCGTTTACATTTCCTTCCCCCATTTCGATATTCCTGACTTTTTCTTCAAACTGTTCTTTACGTTCCATTGACCAATCCCCTCTTCCTGCTGTTTTTACTTTCGCTTCCTCTTTAGCCTTATTGATATTACTCATTTCTCCCTCTACTGTCACTATTAAGGGAAAGTGATCCGAATCTACATAATTCCCTACCTCTAGTTTCTTAACCTTCTCTCTAAACTCGTCGTCCACTACCACATAATCAATTACCGTTCCCCTCTTTCCCCCTGAACGTTTATATTCCCCTTCTTCATCCCTCTCTATACTTTCGTTTAGGATAAACCATCCCATCTCCCCTAGAATCTTTAATAACTTCTTTCCTTCTTCATTCAGTATCTTGTTCTTGGATTTTCTTTCTCGCTCTCCATCCTATTCCCTTCCACCTCTATCTGCTGTTCTCGCATTAAAGTCTCCTCCTATTATAAGCCTACTCTCTTGCTTATTTTCTTCCATCAGTTCCCTCATCTCCTCTGATTTTTCCTGCATATCACCGTTCACATAAACCCCCACTATCTTCTACCTCTCTCCTCCCATATTTATCTCTTCTACTATTAATCCTTCTTTATGTCCTATCAAATCTTTTTTATCCTTCTCTGTTATACATTCGTTCCTTATACCCATCACCATTCATCCCATTGCTCTTCCTTTTTTATTCTTCCTCTTTGCATTTTGAACCTGCCATTTGTTACCTCTTGGTAATCTTACCCTTACTCTTTCCCATCCCTTTTCATCTAGCCACGTCTCCATCATTACTACTAGATCCCATTCTGTTAAATTTTTCATAAACTTTCTATCCTTTCTTTCTAAGCCTGCTATATTCCAGTAGCATATCTTCCAATCTTCCCTACTTTTGTTTCTCGTCTCTTTTTGTTTCCTACTATTTCTTATTTCTTTATCTCCCGTTCCTTTCTCTCCTAGTTTCC
>CAKNYM010051470.1:1852-13553 GCA_932195095.1 Andricus curvator
AAATTTACACATAAGATTCACAATTCAATGTTCTACAATTTTGAAGAGTTACAATTAAAAATAATTTATATTTAAAATGTACGTAATTTTTAACGTTTTTTTTAATAGTTCAATTTTGAAGATTTATGATTGAAAATTCTATAATTATAACGATTAGTCATTTTTAATATTCTTACCTTTTTAAGATTTACAATGAAAGATTTAATAATTTTGAATACTTACAGTTTCAAATTATGTAATTTTGATTTACAATGGAAATTTCTTCAATTTTGAAAATGTATAAATCAAAATTCTTAAATTTGGATGATAATGAAGATTAAGAATGTAGATTTTCCGCAATTATAGTCAATATTTTGCAATTTTAAATCTTCTAAATTGAAAAAATGTCAAATGTAAATTATCAGAATTTTCAATTGTAAACTAAAAACTTGCCTAATTTTTAATGGTAAATTTGATTGTATTATTTACAATTCGAAATTCTATATTTTGAACGAGTTACAATTCTAAATTCTTGAATTTTTAAAATATAAAATAAATTAATTTCAAAGATTTATATCTTGAACGTTTTTTTAACAGTTCACTTTTCAAGATTTATAATTTAAATTCATAAATTTTAACGATTCGCAATTTTGAAGATGTATAAATCAAAGTTCTTAAATGGATGATTTTGAAGATCAAAAGTCAAGAGTTTTCAATTCTTGCATAATTATTAACTGTACGTAAATTTTCAAAATCAAAAAATGTTCAATTTTCAAGGCTTACAATTCAAATTTCTGCAATTTTTGAAGAGTCACAATTCAAAATTCTTCAATTTTGAAAATATAGAATTTAAATTTATTCAATTTTCAAGATTCATATTTTAAAGGTATATAATTTTAAACTTTGTTTGGAACATTCAATTTTGAAAATTTACAATTAAAAATTCTTCAGGTTTAAAGATTTTCAATGGAAAAATTCTCAATATTTAATGCGCCTGTATAATAGAAAATGATGCAATTTTGAATGCTTTTTTTGGAATAGTTCAACTTTGAAGATTTAATATTGAAATTTATTCAATTTTACAGATTTGAAGTTAAAAATTCTTTAAATGTCAACAGTAAAAATGAGAGGGTTAATTTATTTTGTATAAATATTTATTGTTATTAGTAAATAATGCAAAGCCCGATAACTTAAAAAAAATTTAACCATAATTTTGGATGTAGTAGTAACTTCAAGAATTGTAAAAAAGACTTTGTTTTATGGATATTTTTCTACAGAATGATGAAAAAAAAATTAATCTTATTATACCGATATTGATGACACATGGATTCGGAAAATAAACATTTTTTATTAATTATTAAAATTAATAATATTTATTTCATATTAATTATTAAAATTAATAATATTTATTTCATATGAATAATAGAAGATATTCCTATAATTAATTTTAATTGATTTATGCATGGCCCCTTACGTTCAGATTTGACAAGAATTTTTTTTTAGGGGAGTGGTAAAAAATGGGCAAAAAATGAAAAATAAGTCATTTAAAAAAAACAGGTTGTACAGTTATTGTAATTATTTAGTAGTCCAGGATTCTCAGCGAGAAATATTATATTATAATCGGTACTAAAGCATTTTAAATTTATAATCTTTTATCTGCATATGTATTATTCATAGTGAAATACGAATGCGAAGAATAAAATGTAAAAAAAATATTCAGAAGGAATAAATTATTATTGTTTATATTATATGTTTATGATACATTATGGAGAAAAATAAAAAAAATTGCATCAAATGATTTCTTAGTTTTTAAAAGTCATGTTCAAAATAATTTTTTCTAATTATGTACAAATTTTTGCAGGCACGACAATTTTTTTCGAAATATTGGATCTATTTTTATAGAAAAACACTTTTTTTTTATTTTACATACATACATAGATTAGCAGTTCGAACTCGAAAGTTCATTGCCTCACTACCCGATTCGGGTAGTGTTTCTAGGTGGATATTTACTACCAATGTGGGCCCACCACACCCACGACGCGACGGGCCAACAGCACGCAGGTATTCCTGAACGGTTACCCATCCAAGTGCTAACCGCGCCCAACAATGCTTAACTTCAGTGATCTTACGAGAACTGGTGTTTTCAGCGTGGTATCGCCGTTGGCGATACACATTTTTTTTATTTTACAATTGAAAATTCTCCAATTATTAGGATTTTCAATTGAAGTTAAAGCTCTTTTTTACATAGTTAAATTTTGATGATTTCAAATTAAAATTCATTCAATTTAATAGATTTTCAATTGAAAATTCTTCAATTATGAACAGTAAAAGTGACAGCATTGATTTATTTTCGGAAATTAAAAAAAAAATTTGAATACGTAACATAATGTTTCCTTATATAAAAAATGTGCAAAAAATTTTTGTTCTTCAACCCTCTATAACTTTTGATATGATTGAGATATTTTAGTTTTCTTCCCGATTCTGGCGAGGTTTATAGTTCTCTTTCGAAATCCACCAGAAAATTAACAAAATGTTGAAAAATATTAGAATCGTAAAAATTTTTCTGAAAATATTAAAATTCGGGTTTCTCTTAAACCCCACATTTTTTTCTCGGCAATTTTTTGGTTAAATTTTTTACTTCTATAGGAAAATCATCCTGAGAGTTTTATAAAAAGATAAATTTCCAGCCAAAAATTGAATGATTAAATTTTCAGTTAAAAATGAATTTTTAACCGAAAATAAAATGAATTTTCAACAAACTAGTTAAATTTCGAACCAAAGAGATGGATCTTAAAAAAAAAATTATTTTCAAAAAAATCGTTAGATTTTCAACTAAAGAAATGAATTTTGATCCAGAAAAGATAAATTTTCAAACACAAGAGTTGAATTTGCAAACTAAAAAAGATCAATTTTCAATCAAATTATTAAATTTTCCACCAAAGTTTTTTTAAACAAGTTTATTAATTATATACAAAAAATAGGAATTATCAACAAAATATATGAATTTTTAACCAAAAAGTTGATTTTTTAATCAAAAATATTAATTTTAGACAATAAAAGATGAATTATCAACAAAATACATAAATGTTTAAAAAAGTACCGGAATTTTCAACTAAAAAAGATCAATTTTCAAGAAAAAATGGAATAGGTAAATTTTCAGTTACGAAATAAATTTTCAGTCAAAAACGGAACGAATTTTCAAAAAAATAATTAAATTTACAACCAAAGAGATGAATTTATAACAAAAAAAAAAAAAAAAATTAAACAAAGTATTTCACTGACTATTGCAAATAAATTTGCTCATCCTGTCAAGTTTGAGAAGCTTTTCTTGAAAAATGGGAAAATTAATAATTTTTTTGTAATCTAAACAGCCGCCATTTTTGATTTTTTCAAGAATTTTTATTTTTAATAGTAGATAATATTTGTTTCTGTATCTTTTAACAAGATTGTTTCACGAAATTTGGGTCATTTTTGTTGAAAACTATAGAAAATACCATTTTTGGTCAGTGAGTGGCTTCAAATGATCTTCCGAAAAAAAGAAATCAGCATTCATTTGAAACTATTATACTGAAAAAACACATAGCGAGGTTATTATTATAATAAATAATATAATTTAAAAAAATTATGTGTGAAATTGCTAATGAATAGTAAAAAAACACAAATAAAATAAATAACCGCACGGCCACAAAAAGACGGCCAGCCACCACACGACCACCAATGCTGTCGGCCACCGCACGACCATCACACTACCGTCGCCGTCGCACAGTGGGAAAAAAATTACTTTTTTGGTTCAAAATAACGTACAGCCCTCAAATATTGGCCGATTTTCAATAAAAAAATTGAAAAAAGCAGATAAGATTTCTAAGAGAGTTGTTGAGCCTGATTTTTAAATTAGGCTTTCAATTTTTTTTATAATGAAACAAATATGACGAAAAAAATGGCCATTTTTCTATTTGACGTTCCTGGTGCTCGTCAATAATGGGAAAATGGTTGAAATCGCCTTAGTTTCATAGTGTAACATTAGTTAAAAATTTTCTAATATTATATAATAAACAAAAAAAATTGTTATAAACAAATTATTTGTTGAAGGAATATTTTCTACGATTATCCATAATTTTTCGTTTTTTAGAAGTTATATTGCAAGAAATTTGAATGGAAACAATATTATAATAACAAAATTTCTCTTGAGATTATAATTGTTTACATTATAAACAAATGCATTAATCAGGCATTTTTCGACAGAAAAATTCATTTTTTTCGATGTCAATTTTTTTTTGATAATTAGGAACTTAATGACGATTTCAGTAAAATTCATAATTAGTTGAAAAATTTTATGATTAAAAAAAAATTAATAAACAAATACATTAATCAGGCATTTGGCGACAGAAAGATTCGTTTTTTTCGATGTCAACTTTTTTAGTTAGGAACTTCATGATAATTAAAGCAAAATTCATAATTTTTTGATTAATTTTATGATTTTTTAAACTAATTAATTAAACAAATGCATTATTGGGGCATCTGTCGACGGAAAAATTCTGAGAAACTTGAACTGAAAGGACTGAGATTGAAAAAAAAAACTTTTTCTTCAAAAAATACCAAAATAATGCATATGTTTATTAAATTTTGTTTAAAACATCATAGAATTTATCAACTAAGTATGAGTTTTAATGCGATTATCATTAAGTTCCCAATTAAAAAGACTGACATCGAAAAAAAACAATTTTTCCATCGACAGATGCCCGAATAATGCATTTGTTTAATGAATTTGTTTAAAAAAAAATATTTCTGAAATTATCATGAAGTTCTCAATTAAAAAGTCTGACATCGAAAAAAAAGAATTTTTCCGTCGACAGATGCCCCAATAATGCATTTGTTCATTAAAACTGGTAACAAAAATCAGAAAATTGATAAAAAAAATTATGAATTTTGCTAAAATTATCATAAAGTTCCTAATTAAAAAAAATTAAAATCGAAAAAAACTAATTTTTCTGTCGAATAATGTCTGATCAATGCATTTGTTTATTAAATTTGTTTGAAAAAATCATAAGATTAATCAACAGATTATGAATTTTGCTAAACTTATTATAAAGTTCCTAATTAAAAAAACTGACATCGAAAGAAACGAATTTTTCTGTCGAAAAATGCCTGATTAATGCATTTGTTTGATAAATTTGTTTATAATATAAACAATTATATTCTCGTGAGACAACTTTTTTTATTATAATATTGTTTCGATTCAAAATTCTTGTAATATAACTTAAAAAAACGTAAAATTATGAATAATCGTAGAAAACATTCTTTCAACAAATAATTTGTTTATACAAAATTTTTTTGTTTATTATATAATGTTGGAACATCTTCAACTAATGTTACTCTATGAAACTACGGCGATTTCAACAATTATCCTGTTATTGACGAGCACCAGGAACGTCAAATAGAAAAAATGGCCATTTGTTTCGTCATATTTGTTTATTTATAAAAAAACTGAAAGCATAATTTAAAAATCAGACTCGAAAACTCTCTTAGAAAATTACGGTTTTTACTGAAATTGTTAACTATTTGTCTATCTTTCACTTGGAGTGACCAAATAATTCATTAAATTTAACAAAAATAATTGTTTAAACAAATTATTGATGTTTATAACTGTCTGCTCCTATAGCAATGCTAGACAGTTGCGGTTTTTTTCTGAAATTTTTAACTTTTTGTCCACTTTTCACTTCGTATATAGTTATAAACAATAGCGATTTGTTTAAACTATTATTTTTTGTTGAATATAATTGATTATTTAGTCACTCCAAGTGAAAGATAGACAAGAGGTTAGAAATTTCAGAAAAAACCGCAATTTTCTAGCATTGAACAAAGAGATTATTATCACCAATAGTAATACATTGTTTAAACAATTATTTTTGGTAACTGAAATTAATTATTACTTCACTCTAATTGAAAAGTAGATAAATTGTTGAAAATTTAAGAAAAAAACCGCAACTTTCTAGCATTATTCAAATTGAAAATTATTAACAATAACAATAAATTGTTTAAACAATTAATTTTGTTAACTTTAATTAATTATTTACCTCACTCTAATTGGAAATTGGACGAAAAGTGGAAGATTTTTTAAAAAACTGCAATTTTCTAGCATTAATCTAAGAGAATAATATTAACAGTAATAATAAATTATAAAGTGAAGAAGCGGATAAGATTTTGAATCCTTTGTAAAATTAAAGTCTGGGAATTTATTATTTTTATAAATAAAAACAAAAGTCAACGACAACTTCCAGCTTAATGTATAATACATTATTTAATAATTATTTAATTAATTTAATACATTAGTCTGGAAGTTGTCGTTGACATTTGTCTTCATTTATGTGAATAATAAATTGTTTGAACAATTATGTTTGTTAGCATTAATTAACTATTACCTCACTCTAATTGCAAATTGGACAAAAAGTAAAAATAAAATTCGAAAAAACGGCGACTTTCTATCTCGATTCTAAGAGAAAACCCTATTTTTTCACTTATGGGGTTTTTTTGGGACCCTATAAAACAGACTTATGGGGGTGATATTTGAAAAGTAATATTTTATTTGTATTATATGGCTAATTGTGAAAAGAAATGGATCAAGTTCAACTCGATGCCCCTAATCTTTGGTTTTCTGAATACAATTTACAAAAAGGTATTTTTTTTCTTATGAAAATACGTGTTAAACTTCATCGGCTTGAGCGACAAGAATTTTCATTTAAAAAAGATCAATTCTCAATCAAAATTAAAATAGATAAAATGTTAGAAAAATAAATGTTCACCCAAAAAAAACGAATTTGCAACAAAATAGTTTGTTGTTTTTCATTAAAAAAAAATAATTAAAAAAAAGAAGAATTCAATTTTCAGTTAAAACAACCAATTTTCAACCAAAAAAATCAATTATCAACAAAATAATGCAATTTTACACCCAAAAGATGAATTTTCCACTAAAAAAGATATAGTTTCAATAAAATATATAAATTTTCAACTAAAAAGATAAATTTACAAACCAAGAATATAACAGTTCAATTTGCAGTTAGAAAAGTAAATTTCAAACAAAAAAACGAGTTTTCAGCGATATTAATTAATATTCATCAAAAATTTAAATTTTGAACTAAAAGCAAACGAATTTTCAACCAAAGAAATTAATTTTTAACCACAATGATTAATTTTCAACCAAAAATATGATTTTTTGATCAAATAGTGGAATTTTCAACCAAAAATATGAATTTTTGATCAAATAGTGGAATTTTCAACCGAAAACATGAAATTTCTATCAACAACAAAAACGAATTTTCAACTAAATAGTTTTTTTCAATCAAAGAAATGAATTCCTAACAAGAAATGAAATAGTTAAATGATGAATCTTCAACTAAAAATATTTATTTGTTAACCAAATTCATGAATTTTCAAGTAAAAAGATAAATTTTCTACCAAAAATAAAAATAGTGAAAATTTCAGTTAGTAAAATAAATTTTCAACCAAAAAAGAAACGAATTTTCAACAAAATAGTTCAATTTTCAACCAAAAAGATGAAGTTTCAACAGATAAATTTTCAAATAAAAATAGAATAGTTAAATTTTCAGTGAAAACATAAACTTTCAATAAAATTAAAATAAATTTTCAACAAAATAGTATAATTTTCAACTAAGAACGATAAATTTCTACCAAAAAAGATAAATTTTCGACAAAAAGTGGTACAGTTACATTTTTAGTTAAAACAATTAATTCTAAATAGTGAAAAACTAATTTTTAACCAAAAAGATAAATTTTCAACCAATAAGATGAATTTTCTATCCAAATAGATGAATCTATAACAAAGCACACGAATTTTCAACCAAAAAGATGAATTATTCACCAAGAAGATTAAATATTCTCTACTCACAAAATTAAAATTTTCAATAAAATACAATAGAATTAAAAAAAAACTAATTTTCGACCAAAAAGATGAATTTTCTATCAAAATAGATAAATTTATAACAAAGTACACGAATTTTCAACAAAAAAAACAAATTTCCAACAAAATAGTTTACTTTTCAACCAAACAGAATAAGTTTTAACAAGGTTGTTTAGTTTTCAGCCAAATAGTTCAATTTGCATTTTTAACCAATAAGAATAATTTTCTATCGAAAAAGACAAATTTTCAACTAAAATGATGAATCATCAACCAAATAAGTAAATTTTTAACTAAGTAGTTCCACTTCAAACTAAGCAGTTGAATTTTCAACCAAAAAAGATGAATTCTCAACGAAAAACGTGACATCTGATATTTCAACCGAAGAGGATTTTAATTTCATACCAAAAATAGCTGAATTGAAGAAAAAAAGATAAATTTCCAACAAATTAGTTTGAATCCTCAACCAAAACAGATTAATTTTCAAACAAATAGTTGCGATGTTTAACCAGAATAATAAAATTAATTTTAACTTTAGTTTATCGAAAATTCCCTAACTCTGTCATGTTTTCCTCTGAAATTTAAAAAAAGCATAAGTTTATTTCACTCTAGAATGATTTTGTAAAAATGTATGTATTAATTATGATATATATTTGTTTAAACAATAAATGCTTTAAATTTTTGAATTCTCGTAAATACTCTTTGAATGCTCTGTCCGATATTAAATGCTGAGCATATTTTCGAGAGCATTTGCTCAACATAAATTCTTGGGCATTTAAGATCTCTAGCCACGTGTTTTTTTTCAATAAATTAATTTCAAATAAATACTGATTTATTTTTTTCTGCATGACCATTTGAAGCCAATTACTGGTTAATCCTTGAATAAATAAAATATCAAAACTAATAAGACTTCTAATTTAAAAAAAGTACCTTTTCTGGTTTGATTTTGTATTCAGGACATCGTTCCATTAGTCTTCTAAATTCCTCCTGGGAACTGCAGGTAGCTTTGCTCAAGTCTGGAATAAGATTTACATCCTTCTTGTCATCCTTCAGCAGATCATCCAACTGGAAAGCCATTTTCTATATCTCTGCAATGCAGAAACGCGATTAATTTTCTGTGCCTATATGTCGGTTTTATATACAATTGCTAAGACTTTTTCATCCTCAGACAAAAACTTGACTTTCTTTACAATATTCAGTCTTTCTACGAGTTCATTACAACAAAAAAGAAACAAAGCGGTGCAAACTGAAAGTTAATAAAGGTTGGATTCTCAAATATTGTTTTAATAAAGCTCTGTGATTGGCGACACTGGACATTTTTGCGGATCCCACTGTTCCTTCATTGTCACGAGGCCCTGAAAGAAAATAAAAAGAGTAATTAATTTAATAATATGGTAGATTTAATGCTTTCACGATGATTCATTATAATAATTTTAAGCTTTTGCGGGTTTCAATCAAGATACAACAGATTCACATTCAACCTTTGCTAACTTCCCCTCCAATCTCACACCTTTGATAGAAAAATGTCTCACTAATTCATACTTCTCTTTCAATAACCAATTCTACGAACAAACCTCATGAGCAGCAATGGGATCTACAATCTCACCTGTAGTAGCCAACATCTTTATGGAAAATCTAGAAACTAAAATCTTTAACAAATCCAAGCTTAACCCGGAATTTTGGTGCCGTTACGTTGACGACACTTTTGTCATCTGGAGACATGGACTAGATGAACTACACAAGTTCTTCGATTTCATCAATCAATTACACCCTAATATCCAGTTCACCATGGAAATTGAACAAAACGGAAAATTGCCTTTCTTGAACGTACTAGTTTACAAAAGATCTGATAACACATCAGGACATGAAGTTTACAGAAAACCAACCCTTACAAACAGATACCTACATGCCTCCTGCCACCAGCAGCCATCTCAGAAGCAATCGGTCATCAACTCCCTTGTATACAGAGCTGTCTCCATAACAGATAAATATAACTTACAAAAGGAACTACAAAATGTTAAACACATCCTAATACAAAACGATTACACAAACAAATTGATAAAGCAATAAGAAAATACATTTAAAAAAACAAGTCAACAAAACCTACTAAAGTAAGAAAGAGAAAAACGACCACCATCCTACCCTACATTCAAGGCATCACATAAAAAATAGGAAGAATTCTCAACAAACACAACATCCAAAAAATATTTAAACCACCTGCGAAACTAGGACAACTTCTAGACAACCCTAAAGATAAAAAACCACCTTTCAGTGATCTGGGAGTATATAAAATCCCTTGTTCTTGTGGCAAAGTATATATTGGAGAAACCGGGAGAGCGGTGAGCCAACGTGTGAAGGAACATGAGAGTAAAGTCAGGCTAAAATATTTCATGCAATCAGAACTAGCTGAGCATCATATCGAAACAGGACATAGCATTTTATTTGACAAAACAACTGTCATCGCAAAAACGTACAATATTTTTTCAAGGAAACATAGAGAAGCAATTGAAACCTTAAAACAACCTAACAACATCAATAGGGATGATTGATATAATACCAATCTGATTTGGCTTTCCGTCCTCCCGGGTTTTAAAAAAAAGACTTAATTGGCCAATCAAGTTCGACCAGTCCCCACCATGGGATGCTCTGGCCAATCACAGGCATCGTAGAGAATATATATAAGAACAACATAACCTGAAACTTCAGTTTCAGGTCAGCCCTGAAGAAGTGAACTGTAATGTTCACGAAATGTCGGCAAGACTCGTAGTTTTGCATACGATTGAAACCCGAAAAAGCTTTAAAATTTTTAATTTATTATAGTAATTAATTTCTTTCCAATTCATTAAAGTATTTACTTAGCTGCTAATTGTTCAAGAGTTCTTTTAGTAAATTATTTGTATTCACTACATACATTTCTCAAGGAAGAAAGGTGGGAGAGAATTTCTTGTCCGCACCACATTTTCGAGTCGACATCTTTAAAGTTTGGCTCATAACTGGAGGATTCATTATATTTATTTATTTCGTGCTCGCTTCTACGGTCTTCAATATTGATTCTCCCATGTTCATCAAAACGCAACGGAATAATGGAGTTGAGACTATCCATCGACAAATCAGCGTCGTAACTATACAATTTGGCCTTGCGCCTCGACGAGTTTCGTGTCTTTTGCTTCGAAATATTGTGCTTTCTTCGATCTGGAGATGGTGACCTAAATTAAAGACATACATATTTTTATGCTAAAGTAGCGGAAACTAAAATCGTCTTATAATGTTTACAACCCGGGCAGAAACCCTCATAGTTAAGGTCGTAATTGGAGGGGAAGTGAGGATAATGAGGGGGGGGGGAGCAGGGGGAAATGCGGGGAGGGAAGTATGGGGAAATACTTGGAGGGATGTATGGGGAAATAAGGGGAGGGGAACTATGTGATGTAAGAAGAAATGAGGGTAGGGGAAGTAGGGGGGATAAGGTAAGGGGAAGTAGAGGGAGTGAGGTAGAATTATGAGAGAAGAAGTAGGGTAAATTGTGGAAGAGAACGTAGGAGAGGTGATGGATAACAAGGAGAGGGGAAGTAGGGGGAATGAGGAAGGAAAACTAGGAGCAATGATAGGAGGGGAAATGAGGGAATGGGGGAAGTAAGAGAAAATGAGTGGTTCTAAAGTGAGAATAAATATTGGGTTTGGTAGTAGGGAAAGGGGAGTGCTAGCTGTAGAAGTGAGGGGAAGCGAAATTATGGGGAGGGGAAATAGGGAAATAAGGGGAAATAGGGGAAGTGAGGGGAAATTAAGGGAGTGGAAATAGGGAAATGGAAGGGA
>CAKNYM010051470.1:35372-54880 GCA_932195095.1 Andricus curvator
ATATTGAAATTTCAACAATTTGGTTAACATTTTTTTCTCTCTTAAGTGAAGAATCTTTCTTGTTTGAAAATTCAATTCTTTTGTTGAAAACTCGTCTTTTTGATTGAATTCTACTATTTTTTATTTAAAATGAAAATATTTTTTTTGTTGAGATATCAAGTATTAATTTTTTTGTTAAAAATTTAAATATTTTGTGAAAAATTTAATTTTTTTAAATTTTCTTTTCTTTTTTTACTTTTATTCATCTATGTCGTTAAAAATTCATCCCTTTTGCATGAAAATTGAATTATTTGGTTGAAAATACTACTGTTTGGTTAATCATTATTTTTTGTGAAAATTCAACTATTTTGTTGAAAATTCCTGCCATTTGCATGAAAGTTGAACTATTTGGTTGGAAATTCAACTCTGGTCAATAATTACTTTTTTGAAAATTCAACTATTTGGTTTAAATTTTCATTATTTTGTTGAAAATTGAACTATTTTGTTGAAAACCCATTTTTTAATTCGAAAATTCAACTGCTTTGTTGAAAATTCGTTTTTGTAGATTAAATAATTCAACTATTTGGTTAAAAATTCATCTTTTTTGCTTAAAAGTTCAATTATTTAGTTCTAAACGCAACCTTTTGGTCTTAAATTAATTTTTGTTGTTGTTGAAAATACAACTATTTGGTTGAAAAATCATCTTTCTTGGTTGAAAATGCATCTTTTCTGGTTTAAAAGTCAACTGTAAATTTAATATGGTACCTATACATTAATTTTATTTAAAAAAATGTATTCCCCCATTATTCCCTTCTTGTCGTGAAAAATAACCCTATTTCCTCTGTTTTAAGAGCTATAATTAGAGTGGTCCAATTTTTAAAAGAATTTTTATGCATATCGTCCCCAAATTTGTTCAAATCATTATTATTATTTTTTATTTTATTATTATACATTTTTTCAAAAGATTATTCAAAAGAGAAAAAAACTCTTAACCAAATTATTAAAATTTCAACCCAAAAAGGCAAATTTTCAACCACTGAGATGAATTTTCAACTAATATGATGAATCTTCAACAGGAATGGTTATTTTTCAGTTTAAAAAATTGATTTTTAATTTTTTCAAATGCATATTCAACTAAAAACTTTCTGAAAAAATAGTTGAATCCTTAACTAAAACAGATTAATTTTAACGAAACAGTTATTTTTTTATTGAAAAAAATAACATTTCTACCAAAAAGTATAAAGTTTCAAAACCAAAACATGGAATTTTCTACAAAACAGTTGAATTTATAACAAAAAAATATGGATTTTCAACAAGGAAGGTAATTTTCAACCAAAAAGTTGAATTTTCAACTAAAAACGATCAATTTCTAACAAAAAATGGAATAGTTAAATTTGCAGTTGAAAAAGTTATTTTCTACCAAAAAAAAAAAAATGAATTCTCGACAATATAGTTACATTTTTAATCAAAGAGATGAATCTTCAACTAATAAAATGAATTTTTCACAAAATAATTCAACTTTCAACTAATTAGTTAAATTTTCAGTTAAGAAAATAATTTTTTAACAAAATATTTAAATCTTCAACCAAATAAAATTTCTACTTAAGAAAGATGATCTTCTTTACTTAAAATTTTATAATTGAATTTTCAAATAGAAACGACCAATGTTCCGTTAAAAATGAATTATTAAAATTTTCAGTTATTAAAATTAATTTTTCACAAAATATTCAAATCTTCAACCAAATAGAATTTCTAATCAAGAAAGATGATCTTTACTTGGAAGTTTATTCATTTCGTTGAAAATTCGTCTTTTTCGGTAGAAAATTATTCTTCTTCGTTGAAAAATCCATGTTTTTGGTTGAAAATTCAACTGTTTTGTTCCAAACTTGATTTTTCGTTTGGTTGAAAATTTTATTAAACTATTCAATTTTTAGATAAAAATGTATCTTTTTTAGTTGAAAATTCATATTCTTGGTAAATTCATGTATTTTATTGAAAATTCGTCTTTTTTTGTAGAAAATTAATCGTCTTCGTAGAAAATTCATGTTTTTGGTTGAAAATTCAACTATTTAGTGAAAAATGAATCTACTTTCTAGAAAATTAAAAAAATTTGTTAAAAAGTAATTTTTTTGTTGAAAATTCAACTGCTTTGTTGAAAATTCAACTATTTGCCTGAAAATTCATCTTTTTGATAAATTCATTAATTTTTTTGAAAATTCGTCTTTTTTCGTAGAAAGTTAATCTTCTTGGATGAAAATTCATGTTTTTGGTTGAAAATTAATCTATGTTGTAACAAATAAAAAAATGTTGTGAAAAGATCATTTTTTGGATGAAAATTCACCTGCTTTGTTTGCGTTGATTTTTTTTTGAAATTAATTTTTGTTATTGAAATGAGAACTATTCCCTTTTTAGTTAAAAATTCAAAAACTTGCTTGAAATTTGAACTAATTTGTTAAAAATTCAGTTTTCTGGATTAAAATTCTTGATTTTAGTTGAAAATGGTTTGGCTGGAAATTTTCTTGGAATTTTTTTTGTATAAAAAATAATTTTTTGTTAACTAAAAATTTAAGTATTTCATTTTTGGTCAAATATTATCTTTCTTAGTTTAAAAATTTATGTTTTCTTTTTTTTTGGTGGAAAATTAGGATTCTTGCTTGAAAATTTATCTCTTTGGTTGAAAATTGAACAATTTTGTCGAAAATTAATTTTTCTTGAGTAACAAATTAATTCTTTCGATTGAAAATGTAACTATTTCATTTTTAATTTAAAAATTTATCTTTTTTAGTTCAAAATTCAACTATTTGGTTTGAAATTCATGTATTTGATCAAAAATTTGTCTTTTTTCGTAGAATTATTTGATTGAAAATTCGTCGTTTTTGGTAAAAAATTAATCGTCTTCGTAGAAAATCCATGTTTTTGGTTAAAAATTCAACTATTTAGTGAAAAATGAATCTACTTTCTAGAAAATTTAAAAAATTTGTTAAAAAGTAATTTTTTGGTTGAAAATTCAACTGTTTTGTTGAAAATTCAACTATTTGTCTAAAAATTCATCTTTTCAAGTTGAAAATTCATCTTTTTGATAAATTCATGTATTTTGTTGAAAATTCGTATTTTTTCGTAGAAAGATAATCTTCTGGATGAAAATTCATGTTTTTGGTTAAAAATTAATCTACGTTGTAAGAAATTAAAAATTTTTGTGAAAAGATCATTTTTTTCGATGAAAATTCACCTGCTTTGTTGGAAATTAATTTTTTTGATTCAAAAATTCAACTACTTTGATAGAAAATTCTACTATTTCGTTGAAAATTAATTTTTTGTTGTTAAAGATTCATGTATTTGGTTGAAAATTCATCGTTTTTAGTAGAAAATCAATCTTCTGGGTTAAATTCGTTTCTTTTTTTTGTTTAATTTTTGTTATTGAAATGTGAACTATCCCATTTTTAGTTGAAAATTCAACTACTTGCTTCAAATTTGAACTAATTTGTTAAAAATTCAGTTCTCTGGATTAAAATTCTTGATTTTAGTTGAAAATGGTTTGGCTGGAAATTTTCTTGGAATTTTTTTTCATAAAAAATAATTTTTTGTTAACTAAAAATTTAAATATTTCATTTTTAGTAAAATATTGCCTTTCTAGGTTTAAAAATTTATGTTTTCTTTTTTTTTGTGGAAAATTAGGATTCTTGCTTGAAAATTCATTTTTTTGGTTGTAAATTGAACAATTTTGTCGAAAATTAATTTTTCTTGAGT
Organism: Andricus curvator; assembly: GCA_932195095.1. Lineage (NCBI taxonomy): Eukaryota > Metazoa > Arthropoda > Insecta > Hymenoptera > Cynipidae > Andricus > Andricus curvator. The sequence continues at coordinate 39,099 of CAKNYM010051470.1, forward strand.
AACAAATTAATTCTTTCGATTGAAAATGTAACTATTTCATTTTTAATTAAGAAATGTATCTTTTTTAATTGAACATTCATGAAAAAATCACCCTCTTTCCCCTGTTTTGAGAGCTATAATTAGGGTGGTCTAATTTTTTTTTGAATTTGTATGCATATTGCCCCCAAATTTGTTCAAATCCACAAAAAAATGCATTTTTGTGTTTGGAAAAAAAATGTTTCCCATAAAAAAAAGAAGTTTTTGTAAATTTTATTCAGAATCGTCAATATTAGGTGAATCGAGTTCAAACTCAACATTTTTCTCCACAATTAGCTATAAGATACAAATGAATAATTACTTTTTTTCAATACTGCCCCCAAAAGTATGTTTTATAGCGTCCCAAAAAAACCCCATAAGTGAAAAAATGGGTTTTACGTGTTTTTTGCCCTAATTATGATTTTTTTACGGGTTTTTAAATACAAATTGTTTTTAATATATTAAATACTACTTTCTACTGATAATTAGGTGATCAAATAAATTGTTTATTCAATTTATTATTGTTTATAATAATAATCTCTTACAATAATGCTAGAAAGTTGAAGTTTTTTCTAAAATTTTCCACTTTGGTCCACTCTTTTATTAGAGTGAGGTAATAATTAATTTAATTTAACAAAAATAATTGTTTAAACAATTTACTACTGTTTTTAGTAATATTCTGTTTGAATTATGTTAGAAATTTGCGGTGTTTTCCGAAATTTTCAACGTTTTGCCTATCTTTCACTTAGAGTATGGTAATAATTATTGCAATTCAACAGAGATAATTGTTTAAACAAAGTGTAATTGTTTAAAACTATCTTATTTTATATTAATGCTAGATAGCTGCAGCTTTTTTGAAATTTTCCACTTTTTGTCAACTTTTTTTTAGAGCGAGGTAATAATTAATGCAATTTAATAAATATAATTGTTTAAACACATTATTTTTTATAGCGATCTTTTCCAATATTCAAGATAGTTGCGGTTTTTTCTGAAAATTTTCACTTTTCTTTGACATTTTATTTAGAAACAGTTAATAAATATTATTATTGATATTAATATAAATATAAATTTACCAAAAAGAAATAGATTGCTTAAAAAATGATTCTCTCGAATGTTTATTTATTATTTGTTCATAACTAGAAAATCAAAGAGAAGTATAAAATTTCAGAAAAACGGCCACTTTCTTGTTATTATATAAGAGAAGATAGTTGTAAACAATAATAATTTGTTTAAACAATTATGTTTGTTAATATAATTAACTTTTATCTCGCGCTATAAGCAAAAAGTGGACAAAAAGTTGAATATTTAAAAAAAAACCGCAAACTTCTTACATTATTCGAACATAATATTATTAAAAATAATAATAAATTGTTTAAACAATTATGTTCTATAACTTAAAGTAATTAATACCTCAATCCAAAAGTGGACCAAGAGTGAAAAATTTTAGAAAAAACTTCAATTTTCCAGCATTATTCTATGAGAATATTATGTGAAATAATAATAAATGGTTTAACCAATTATTTCTGCAATAATTATTTGTTTATTGCCCCGATATAACTGGAAAGTTGAAAATAAGTTGAGAAGTTCAGAAAAAACCGTGACTTTCTAACTCTATTCTAAGAGAAAATTTCCCAAAACAGTAATAAATTGTTTAAACAATTGTAAAAAAAAATAATAAATTATTTAAACAATTTATTTTACATTTAATTATCAGTATAAAGTGATATTCTATGTATTTAAAAAATTGCTAAAAATCATAATTAGCACCATAAACTCACAAAACCCAATTTTTCACTTATGGGTTTTTTTGGGACCCTATAAAAAAGACTTATGGGGGCGATATTTAAAAAGTAATTATTGTTTTGTATTTTATAGTGATAATAATATTGACGATTCTGAATAACATTTACAAAAACGTATTTTTTATGGGAAATATGTGTAAAACTTCATGCGGTTTCTGGAACCTCTAAATATTGTTTTTTATGACACATGCATGATTTCAGCCCTTTTCGACGCCTATGAAGCGGGGCTAAAGCTCTACTTTTTACTCCCTAGAGAGTAAAAAGTACTTTTTACTCCCTAGGGACTGAAAAGTGACGTCAGAGGTGAATACTGAAAATTATGCATCTATTAGCTCGCATTTTATGATTATCAGCCCACTCACCGTAAAAACTGTGAGGAAATTTTGGTTGCAGATGATAGAATTTTGCGGTTATTTATGGAAAGTTACCATATATACCTGTAAAATTACCATAAATGACCGAAATTTTTCATAAATTTCTGGAAATTTTTAAAAATGAATTATGGGTCATCCATGGTAAGTTACGATATTTACCTGTAAAATTACCATAAATGACCGAAATTTTTCATAAATTTCCGGAAATTAAAAAAAATGCATTTTGGGTAAGTTACCATATTTACCTGTGAAATTACCATAAATGACCGAAATTTTTCATAAATTTCCGGAAATTTATGGAAATTTTTAAAAATGAATTTTGGGTAATCTATGATAAGTTATCATATATACCTGTAAAATTATCATAAATAACCGAAATTTTGTATAAATTTCCGGAACTTTTTAAAAATGAATTTTGGGTAAGTTATCATATTTACCTGTAAAATTACCATAAATGACCGACATTTTTCATAAATTTCCGGAAATTTATGGAAATTTAAAAAAATGCATTTTGGGTAAGTTACCATATTTACCTGTGAAATTACCATAAATGAACGAAATTCTTCATAAATTTCCGGAAATTTATGGAAATTTTTAAAAAGGAATTTTGGGTAATCTATGGTAAGTTATCATATTTACCTGTAAAATTATCATAAATAACCAAAATTTTGCATAAATTTCCGGAAATTTATGGAAATTTTTCAAAATGAATTTTGGGTAAGTTACCATATTAACCTGTAAAATTACCATAAATGAACGAAATTTTTCATAAATTTCCGGAAATTTATGGAAATTTTTAAAAAGGAATTTTGGGTAATCTATGGTAAGTTATCATATTTACCTGTAAAATTATCATAAATAACCAAAATTTTTCATAAATTTCCGGAAATTTATGGAAATTTTCAAAAATGAATTTTGGGTAATCTAGGGTGACCAGATGGCTTTATCGGAAAATCAGGACATTATCCTACTTCTCACCCAAAACAAAATACCAATTTCGAAACTGCCTAGCATTCCCTGACTTTTCGCTGACCAATTTTTCATTTACCCTGACTGTATCAATTTTTCTTTCAGGTTAAATTTTCAACCAAAGAAATTAATGTTTGACCAAAAAAATGAATTTTTAACCAAGAATATAGATTTTCTACAAAAAAAAGAAGAATTTCCAACAACATTCATGATTTTTCAACCAACAATGAAGTGTTTATATTTACGGTTAAAAAATATTAATTTTTAACTATAAAAACCGAATTTTTAACAAAATAGTTAAATTTTCTACCAAAAAAGACAAATTTCCAACAAAATACATGAAGTTTCAACTAAAAAAGATACATTTTCAACTAAAATTGGAATATTTATATTTGCGGTTTAAAAACGTAATTTTTAATAATAAAGAGCCAATTTTCAACAAAATAGTTAAATTTTCAACGTAAGAAATGAATAAAATTGCCAACAAATAAGATGAATGTTTCACCAAGAAGATTAATTTTCTGCCAAACAAGACGAATTTTCAACAAAACAGATGAATTTTCAACTAAAAAAGATAAATTTTCAACCAAAAATGGAATATTTATATTTCCGGTTAGAAAAATTAATTTTTAAACAAAAAACCCGAATTTTAAACAAAATAGTTAAATTTTCAACCAAAGAAATGATCTGTCAACCAATGAAATAAATTTTCCACCAAAAATATTAATATTTTACCACAAGATACCAATTTTCAACAAAATAGTTCCATTCATGACCAGATAAATGAGTTGAATTTTCGACCAGAAGGATGAATTTTCAACAAAATAGTTTTTTCACCAAGAAGATTAATTTTCTTCCAAAAAATACGAATTTTCAACAAAGTGCTTGAACTTTCAACTAAAAAAGATCAATTTTAAATCAAAAAGGTTAAAAAATTAATTTTTAACCATAAAAAACGAATTTTCAACAAAACAGTTAAATTTTCAAGCAAAGAAATATGTTGTCAACCACATAGATTAATTTTTCATCAAGAAGATTAATATTCTACTACAAAAGACGAATTTTCAACAAACAAGTTAAATTTGTAACGAAAGAAAATGATTTTCGAATATAGTGATGAATCTTCAATACAAAAAAATGTATTTTGAACCAAATAGTTGAATTTTCGAGCAAAAATGTGGTTTTTCTACCGAGAAGATTAATCTTCTACAAAAAACGACACATTTCCAACAAAATACATGAATTTTCAACTAAAGAAGATAAATTTTCCAATCAAAACTGAAGTACTTATGGTTACGGTTAAAAAATTCATTTTTAATCAAAAAACTGAATTTTTGAACAAAATGGTAGTTAAATTTTCAACCAAAGAAATAAATTGTCAACCAAAAAGATGAATTTTTCACCAAAAAGAATAATATTCTACCATGAAAGGCGAATTTTCAAGAATATAGTTAAATGTTTAACCATAGAAAAGAATTTTCAATCATAGTGATGAATTTTCAATAGAAAAAATTAAGTTTGGACCAAATAGTTGAATTTTCGACCAAAAAGATTAATTTTGAACCAAAAAGATGAATTTTCGACCAAACAAGACTTTTTTGAACGAAATACATGAATCCTCAACCCAATAATTGAATTTTCAATTTAGAAAAATCAATGTTCAACCAAATATTTGAATTTTGAACGAAAGAGATCAGTTTTCAACAAAATAGTTAAATTTTTAACCAAAGAAATTAATTTTCTACAAAATAGTTAAATTTTTTAACAAAAAAAAAAAAAGATTTTTGAATTGAAATGATGGATCATCAACCAAAAAAGTAATTTTTAACAAAGTGGTTCCACTTTCAACTAAGTAGTTGAATTTTCAACAATAAAAATGTAATAAATGTAATAGTTAATATTTCACACAAAAAATATATGTTAATTTGAAACCAAAAACAGTTGAATTCAACTAAAGAAGACGAATTTTCAACAAAATAGTTGAAAATCCTGGATAAAAAAAGATTATTTTTTAACCAAGCAGTTGCATTTTCAGTAAAAAAAATGAAATTCCCACAACATATGAATTTTTAAACAAAAAAGACGAATTTCAAACCAAGAAAGATTTTTCAGTCAATTAAGAAAAAAAAATCATTAAAAATGTGGACTTTTCATACTAAAAAGAGGAATTTTCGAAAATTTTCTACAACAGTTGACTTTTCAATCCAAAAATATGATTTTTCAACAAAAAAGTTAATATTCGACCAAATAGTTGAATTTTCAACACAAAAAGACGAATTCTTAATAAAAAGATGGTCTTTTTTGTTTTGAACAAAATTGTTGAATTTTTAACAAAATAATAAAATTGTGTGTTTATTGCCTAAGTTTAAAATTTTTTTAGGCAGTTCGATGTTTTCTTTCTTGTTAAATATTAGTATAATTCCACACATGTGAAGCAATAAAAATCGCAAATTTTCGTTTTCGAAAATGAAAAATCAGGACATAGCACAAAAAATCAGGAAATCAGGACAGCGATAAAAAAATAAGGACATGTCCTGATAAATCAGGACGTATGGTCACTAGGGTGGTCCAAAAATTTTTTTTCGAATTTTTATGGGGACACCCCCCAAATTTGTTCGAATCCACCCAAAAATAAATCAATTTTTTTTCAAAAAAAAAATGATATTTAGGGGTGGCGCAAGCACCATGAAGTTTAACATGTATTTCCCATAAGAACAAAAGACGTTTTTGTAAATCTTATTCAACAAAATCTTATGCCAACAGCCATACCACGCTGAAAAAACCAGTTCTCGTCAGATCACTGAAGTTAAGCAGCGTTGGGCGCGGTTAGCACTTGGATGGGTGACCATTCGAGAAAACTGAGTGCTGTTGGCACTGTTGGCACATCGTGGGTGTGGTGAGCCCACACTTGTAGTTATTTACTACAAGTTATCAACCTAGAAACACTACCCGAATCGGGTAGTGTCACGCCTACCCCGAAAGGGAAATGGCTTAATGGTATACAATTCAGAATCCTCAATATTATCTCAATCGAGTTGAAACTCAACATTTCTCTTCACAATTAGCCATAGAATACGAATAAAATATCACTTTTTAAATATCACCCCCATAAGTCTGTTTTATAGGGTCCCAAAGAAACCCCATAAGTGAAAAAATGGGTTTTGCGAGTTTTTGGCGCCAATTATGATTTCTTTGCGGTTTTTTAAATGCGAATTGTTTCTAATACATAAAATATGACTTTATACTGAAAATTAGATATTTTAATGAATTGTTTAAACAATTTATTATTGTTTTTAGCAATTTTCTCATAGAATGTAGTTAGAAAGACGCGGTTTTTTCACAAATTTTCCATTTGTTGTACAATTTTCAATTAGAGGGAAGTGATAGTTCATCAATGTTGACAATAGTGATTGTTTAAACAATTTATTGTAATTATTAATAATATTATATTTGAATAATGCTAGAAAGATGCGGATTTTTTTTCAATTTCTGGCTTTTTGTCAAATTTTCATCTGTAGTGAAGTAATAATAAATTCAAGTTAAAAAAATAATTGTTTAAACAATTAATTATAATTATTAATAATATTATATTTGAATAATGCTAAAAAGATGCGTTTTTTTTGTTGAAATTTCCGGTTTTTGTCCACTTTTCATTCGGAGTGAAGTAATAATGAATTCAAGATAACAAAATAATTGTTTAAACAATTTATTATAATTATTATTAATATTATAATTGAATAATGCTAGAAAGATGCGGTTTTTTTTTAATTTCTGGCTTTTTGTTTAATTTTCATTTGGAGTGAAGTAATAATGAATTCAAGTCAACAAAATAATTGTTCAAACAATTTATTATCATTGGTGATAATATTCTCTTTGCTTAATCGGTAGAATGTTGCGGTTTTTTCTGAAATTTGCAACTGTTTGTTTATTTTTTATTAGGCGTGACTTGATAATTAATTAGATTTAGCAAAAATAATTTTTTAAACAAATTATTATTGTTTAAGACTATCTTCATCTATATCGATTGCGCCTGATAGTTGCGGTTTTTGCCATTTTTACCTTTCTGTCCTTTTTTCACTTAGTGAGGTAATAATTAATTAAAGTTAACAAAAAAGTTGTTTGAACAATTTAATATTGTTTATAACTATTTTTTCTCAGATAGGTGCTAGAAAGTGGCGGTTTTTTCTAAAAATTTTCACTTTGCATCGGCTTTTTATTTATGAACAAGTAATAAGTCAACCACAACAAAAATGATTTTTCAAAAGGTATTGTTGTTTTAAGTGAATTATTTTTGCTCTTTTCCAAATGCTTAAAAAAATTAATTTAAAGAAAAAAAAACTATTTTACACAAGAGGCAAAAACAAAGAATAGAATACTTAGGAATAGGTGGAAGGACTAGGTCTTTAAATGACTTGTAAAAGTTTTTTTTTGGATTAGAACAAGAAGTTTATTGCAAAGCGTAAAAGAAAAACTTGGAATTGCAAATCTCTAATGTTTATATATTAATTGTTAGTAATTAAGCAGGCGAAGTAAAGTGAAAGATTTTAGAAAAAACCGCCACCTTCTAGCACTTATCTAAGAAAAGATAGTTATAAACAATATTAAATTGTTTAAACAACTTTTCTGTTAACTTTAATTAATTATTACCTCACTAAGTGAAAAAAGGACAGAAAGGTAAAAATTTCCGTAAAACCGCAACTATCAGGCGCAATCGAAATTGATGAAGATAGTCATAAACAATAATAATTTGTTTAAACAAGTATTTTTGCTAAATCTAATTAATTATCAAGTCACGTCTAATACAAAATAAACAAACAGTTGAAAATTTCAGAAAAAACCGCAACATTCTACCGATTAAGCAAAGAGAATATTATCAACAATGATAATAAATTGTTTAAACAATTATTTTGTTAACTTGAATTCATTATTACTTCACTCCAAATGAAAATTAAACAAAAAGCCAGAAATTTAAAAGAAAACCGCATCTTTCTAGCATTATTCAATAATAAATTGTTTAAACAATTATTTTGTTAACTTGAATTCATTATTACTTCACTCCGAATGAAAAGTGGACAAGAAACCAGAAATTTAAAAAAAACCGTATCGTTTCAGCATTATTCAAATATAACATTATTAATAATTATAATAAATTGTTTAAACGATTATTTTGTTAACTTGAATTTATTATTACTTCACTACAGATGAAAATTGGACAAAAAGCCAGAAATTCAAAAAAATACGCATCTTTCTAGCATTATTCAAATATAATATTATTAATAATTATGATAAATTGTTTAAACAATCACTATTGTTAACATTGATGAACTATCACTTCCCTCTAATTGAAAATTGGACAACAAATGGAAAATTTGTGAAAAAACCGCGTCTTTCTAACTCCATTCTATGAGAAAATTGCTAAAGATAATAATAAATTGTTTAAACAATACATGAAAATATCTAATTTTCAGTATAAAGTAATATTTTATGTATTAGAAACAATTTGCAATAAAAAAATCATAATTAGCGCCAAAAACTCGCAAAACCCATTTTTTCACTTATGGGGTTTCTTTGGGACCCTATAAAACAGACTTATGGTGTTGGTTTTTGAAAAGTGATATTTTATTCGTATTCTATGGCTCATTGCGAAGAGAAATATTGAGTTTCAACTCGATTGAGATAATATTGAGGATTCTGAATAAGATTTACAAACACGTCTTTTTTTCTTATGGGAAATACATGTTAATCTTCATGGGGCTTGCGCCACCCCTAAATATCATTTTTTTTCAAAACAAAAAAAATGGATTTATTTTTGGGTGGATTCGAACAAATTTGGGGGGTTTCCCGATAAAAATTGAAGAAAAAATTTTTCCAATGCATTTTTGGACCACCCTACTGGTCACCCTAGGTAATCTATGGTAATTTATCATATTTACCTGTAAAATTACCATAAATGACCGGAATTTTTCATAAATTCCCGGAAATTTATGGAAATTTTTAAAAATGAATTTTGGGTAATCTATGGCAAGTTCCCATATTTACCTGTAAAATTACCATAAATGACCGAAATTTTTCATAAATTCTCGGAAATTTATGGAAATTTTTAAAAATGAATTTTGGGTAATTGATGGTGAGTTAGAAACTACCTCTAAAATTACCATAAATTAGGTTAACATCAATTTCATGCTTCATTATACAAAACCTAATATGGACTGAAATCATGACTGTATTTCGAGAAATGCCTGAAATCATCCATTTGTTATAAAAAATGTCGTATGTGCCAAGGGGGAGAGGCACTTTCTCCCCTAGGTGCATAATATACTATTTTTCAAACAAAAAAATGCATTTTTTTGGACGCGAACAAATTTTCGGGCGATTTGCATAAAAATTCGAGAAAAAAAATTTCCCATGCATTTCTGGACCACTCTAATGGCTATTGATCCCTTTCTAGGGTTGTGCTATAGTAAAACGTATAATTATGGCTCTTAATGGATTTTCAAGGGGCCTATATACGATTAAATAAATCGCTATGAAGCCGTATATGTACACGGTGGGTCAACGAACCACTAGGGGTTGGTAGAAATCGATCTAGGTAAAGTGTCTTACTTTTGTTTCCCTTTGAAGCAAGAAATCATGATTTAATACTTTTCTTAGCCAATGGGAATGAACCAATCTTATCTAAAAATTTACCTGCACTCTCTGGCATATGCTCTAAAGTAGAGTTCTTAAATGCTCAAGAATTTATGTTGAGCAAATGCTCTCGAGAATAATGATAATAAATTATTTTTTTATTTATAAAAAATAATTATTATTTTCAATGAAAATTATAAATCAACCAGAAAAATTAATTTTCAACAAAAGAGTTTAACATTCAACCAAGTAATGAACTTTTCATTCCAAAAAAGATGAATTCTGAACAAAAAATGTAGTTGATATTTCAACCAAAATAGAGGTCTTTTTAACACGGGTTGAATTTTCAAATAAAAAAGTTTTTTTACAGTCAACAAGGAGAAAAATTGCAAATAAACTGTTGTTCTAACAAAATACATGAATTTTCAACCAGATACTTGAATTTTAACTAAAAATCAGGTTAAAAATAGTAATATAAAGCTAGTTTTACAAATGAAGAATCATTGATATTCCATTTTATATTGCAATTTAAAAAAAAATTAAACACGCTCTCGATAAATTCCCTGATTTAAAAAAAAAATTCCCTAACATTTCCAGGTTTTGATAACATTTCGAATGGAATTGAAAAGAATTGAACTCGTACCATTTCTGAATAAAAGCTTTTAAAATTGGATGATTTCAAATTTAAAAAAAAATAGAAATAAAAACAAAAGCTTTCAAAATTAAAAACCTTCAAACTAAACTTTTTAAATTTAGACAATTTTATTAGAAAGGAGTTGATATTGAAAACTAAATTAAAAAATGTACTCAAACCCTTAAAAATTTATATTACTTTAAGTAAATATAATCGTTCAGAAATTAACAATTTTCAAATTCTCAATTATACTTTTCGAAATTCAACCAATTTAATTTTAGTCAGTTTCAAATTTAATAATTTTAGATTTAAATATTCTAAACAGTTTCGTTGCAATTTTAAACGCACAAAATTTTAAATTAATTTTAAAAGTTTAAAAGATTTATAAATAAACAATTTTGAATTAAATGCCTCCACAATAAACTCAAAACAATGAAAAATTAAGACAATAATTTATAAAATTCAAGCCTCAAAAATGAGCAGATTTCAGAACCAGACAATTGAACACTTTATTTAATTTTTAATGGTTTAAATTTTAGAATTCTGAATTTTAATGCTAAACGCTAAATTTTCAATTTTTCCCTATCATAAGTTTAAATTTTGCGATTAAAATTGAAATCGTTGAATTTCGAAAATTATACATTTTTTATTATATTTCCCATTTAAAAATACTTTTTATTTCGAAAGTTTTTTTAGAATATGTAATTCAATTTTAAAGCCTTAGAATAAAAAAATTTTCCATTTTGAACGGGGAAAATAAAAAATAAAAATAATAATAATAATAAATAAAAATAAAATTTATGTTAAATTATAATTTTTTGAATTTAAATTTATTAAAATTAAAAAGTTTTCACTTTTAAATTATTCAATTTTGAATGCTTTTAATTAGAAATAATACAATTTTCATTTCTCTGAATTTTAAATGATCTATTTTTGAAAATTCTAAACGAAAATATTCAATTTTTCACGTTTTGAAATTGTCTTTTGAAATTTTAATTTGAAATCATTCAATTTCGAGATTCTTCAATTCAATGTGAAATTGTTCAACTCTGAACGCTTTGAATTAGAAATGAGACAATTAAACTATTTGGTTGAAAATTCAACTATTTTGTTGAAAATTTAATTATTTTGTCGAAAATTCAAATCTTGGATGAAAATTCAGCTATTTTGTTGAAATTTCGCTTTTGATTCGTGCAGATTCATCATTTAAGTTAAAAATTCTCATATCTTTGGTTGAGGATTTGACTATTTAATTAAAAATTTTGTTGTTGTCAAAGATTAATTTTTTAAAATGAAAATTTAACTATTTCAATTGAAAATTTAACTGCTTGTTTGAAAATTCATGTATTTTGTAAAAAAATCGTCATTTTCGTAAAAAGTTAATCTTCTTGTTTGAAAAATCGTCTTTATTTTGTATAATTCATCTTTTTGGTTGAAATAAAAGCTATTACATTTTTTTTAAATTCATCTTTGTAAGTAGAAAATTCAACAATTGGATTAGAAATTCAACTATTTGTTGAAAATTCAACTATTTGATTAAAAGTTCAACTATTTTGTTGAAAATTCGTCTCTTTTACTTGAAATTTCGACTATTTCGTTGTTAGTGCAACTAATTGGCTGAAAATTTATTTTTGTTGTTGAAAATTTGTCTTTTTGGGTTGAAAATTCATCTCTCTGATTAAGAATTTGAATATTTTGTTGAAAATGTTCTATTTGTTAAAAATTAATTTTGTTTTACAGACATTTTTTTTAGTCGAAAATTCAACTACTTCTTTGTTAAAAATTCGTCTTTTTAGTTGAAAATTCATCTCTTTGTTTAAAAAATGGACTATTTAGTTGAAAATTCGTTTTTTTTTGTTGAAAATTCATTTTTTACAGAAAATTTATGATTTTTAATTGAAGATTCAATTTTTGTTTGAAAATTCATATATTTTGAAAGAATTCGTCTTTTTTATGAAAAATTAATCTCCTTCGTTGTAAATTCATATCTGTTGGTAGAAATGATTTTTTTTTCAAATATCAACTATTACATATTTTGTTAAGAAATTAACTATTTGGTTAAAAGTTCAACTATTTTGTTTGAAATTTAATTATGTTGTCGAAAATTTAACTCTTGGTTGAAAATTCAGCTATTTTGTTGAAATTTCGTTTTGTTTTTTGTTTGAAATATCATTTATTACATTTTTTGTTGAGGACTCATATTTTTGTTGGAAAATTCCACTTCTGGATTGAAAGTCAAACTACTTTGTTAAAAATTAATTTTTTTCGTTGCAGATTCATCATTTAAGTTGAAAATTCTCATTTCTTTGGTTGAGGATTTGGCTATTTAGTTAAAAATTTTGTTGTTGTTCATAATTATTTTATTTTACTGGAAAAATAAAAGAAAATACTTTAAAAATTCATCTTTTTAGTTGGAAATTTATGTTTTCGGTGAAAATTTAACTATTTGTTGAAAAACCGTCTTTTTTTTGTAATATAGTACTCACACTAGTTGAAACTTCATCTTTTTGGTTAAAAATTAATTTCTTTGGTTGAAAATTCGTTTGTTTTTTGTTTGGAAATTTATTTTACTGTCTGAAAATTATCCTACTTTATTAATAAAAATAGAAAATTTATCTTTTTAGTTTGGAATGCATGTATTTGGTTGAAAATAATTTTCTTTTTACTTGACGATTGATCATTTTAGTTGAAAATTCACTTGAACTATTACATTTTTTTTTGAAAATTTACTTTTTTTTATAGAAATGTAATCTTTTTCGTTAAAAAAATTAACTGTTTAGTAGAAAATTGAACTATTATATTTTTTTGTTAAGAATTAATTTCTTTCATTGAAAAAAAACTGGTTGAAAATTTGTTTTTTTTGTTGATAGAAAATTCATCTTTTGGATTGAAAAATCCACTATTTGAACAAAATTTCATATTTTTGGTTGAAAATTCATCATAGTGATCAAAAAATAATTTCTTTGGTTGAAAATTCCTTTCTTTATAGTTGAAAATTAATTTGTTTAAATGGAGATATAACTATTCCATTTTCGCTTGAAAATTTATATTTTTAGTTGAAAATTGAATTATTTTGTTCAAAAATAATTTTTTTTGTTATGAAATTTTTTTTTTTTTTTGAAAATTCGTTTCTTTTTTGGTAGAAAATTAATCTTTTTGGTTCAAAATTAAACTAACTATTTGTTGAAGAAATAAATAAAACAATATTTTAATGTAACACAATGCTTTTTCAATGTTTTTTAGTCATACAAATATTGAATTTACTTAATGTAACAACTAATTGAAATTCAGCAATTTAAAACTTTTTTCAATACCATGAAGAATAAAAAATATTAATAATAATAAAATATAAAAATTTCAAATAACTATTTATTTGTTAAATCTTTTTGAACACTTAAATTCGAGCTGAAATTAAATTTTGAGAATGGAGAACAAGAAAATAAGTATTATCAGTTTGTTTTTAAATTTATATAAATATAATTTTTATAAGATTGTTGAGAATTTAAAAAAAAAAGATTTTTAAATATTTCAGATGTGTCAAAAATGAATCTAGAAGATTTTATAGACATTTCTTTTATTTTATAGAATTTTACAAAATATTAGGAAAAATTCGAGTCTTTTTAAAAGATTTTTAGAACTTTTAGAAGTTTGTGAGAAATCAAGAAACATTTGATAAATTTTCGGAAATGTTTCCAAGATTTTAAATATTTCTGATCTATTCAAAAAGTCTTAAATTTCTAAAAATATTTTTAACTGACTCGAATTTTTCTTAAAATTCTGAAAAATCATTCAAAATGTAAAAAATTGCCTTATAATCTTCTAAATTTTCGCAGGAATGTTAAGAAAATTTGTTTAATCTCTTGAAACCTTTCGAAATTCTTTTAAAGTTTCTGAAGTTTTTTTTAAATCTTTAAAAATCCACATTCCTAAAAATCTTTAAAAATTTTTTATTCTTTTTGAATCTCTTCAATTCTTCTAAATATTTCTTGAATTTACTCGAATTTTTTTTTAATCTTACCAAATTAAAACAGTTTGCTTGAAAATCTTCTACATTCTTTTTAAAAATTTTAGGAAATCGTTTGAAATGTTTTAAAACCTTTTTTAATTTTCTCTTGAAGATTATTTTTCAAAATGAAAAATCATTAGAAATTTTCACACGAGCCTTAAAATCTTTCAAATCCACTTTTGACAATTTGAGTAATCTTTTAAAATGTTTTGAAATCTTTGTAAATAATCTCATAAAATTAATTTTTCGAAAGAAAAAATCCTTTCAATTTTTCCTAGGAACCTACAATTTTTTTTCATTTTCGTGAAACCTTACAAATGGTAGATATCTTAATCAAAAATGATTGAACTTCGATCAAAAACAGGTTTCATTTTCAAACAAATAGTTGAAATTTCAAGCTCAAACGACGAATTTTTAAGAAGAATGTTTAATTTTTGATCGTTAAGGACGAATTTTCTATTAAAAAGGCGAAAATTCAATAAAACAGTTAATTTTTCAACAAAATGATTAAATTTTTAACAAAACAGTTGAATTTTTAACAAAATAATAAAATTTTAGACTAAAATGAAGAATCTTCAACAAAAAAATGAATTTTTAAAAATGAAGTTCAACTTTCAATCAAGTAGTTGAATTTTCAACAAAAAAGATTAATTTTCTACCCAAAAAGACAAATTCTAATAAAATACATTAGGTTTCAACTAAGAATGAGAAATTCTCAACAAAAATGAAACAGTTAAATTTTTAGTTCAATAAATGAATTTTGAACAAATTAGTTAAATTTTGAACTAAAAAAGATCAATTTTTTAGTAGAAATGGAAAAGTTAAATTTTTAGTTAAAAACATAATTTTCAACCAACCAAAAAAAACGACTTTTCATCGATATAGTTAAATTTTCAACCAAAGAAATGAATTTGCTACCAAAATAGTTGAATTTGTAACCTGAATAGACGATTTTTTATTAAAATAGTTGAATTTTCAACGAAAAAATCACGTTTTAAAAAAATGTTTAAATTTCCTACAATGTAGATCAATTTTTCACCAAATAGTTGAATTTTCAATTAAAAACGTAAATTTTCAACGAAGAAGATTAATTTTCAACTAAATATATGAACCTTCAACAAAAAAAGTTAATTGTCTACAAAATAGTTCAATTTTCTACTAAACTTGTTGAATATTTAAACCAAACAGACGAATTTTCAACAAAGCAGATGAATTTTCAATCAATAAATAATATTTTTAGAAATTTGTTAAATTTTTCGAAACATAGATTAATTTTGAACAAATAATTGAATTTTAACAAAATAATTGAATTTTAACCAAATAATTGAATTTTCACTCATAATATGAATTTTCAA
>CAKNYM010051470.1:72421-92494 GCA_932195095.1 Andricus curvator
CAAATAGGTGAATTTTCAACTAAAAAGATCAATTTTCTACCAGAAAAGACAAATTTTCAACAAAATACCTCCATTTCTAACCAAATAGTTGAATTTTCAACCTAGAAAATTAATTTTCTACTAGAAAAGATGACTGTTTGATAAAATACATAAATTTGTAACCCAGTAAGCTGCATTTTCAACCAAAAAGATTAATTTTCTACCAGAAAAGACAAATTTTCAACGAAACCCACAAATTATCAACCAAATAGTTCAATTTTGAACCAAGAAGATTAATTTTCATTACAGAATATTAATTTTCTCCCAAAAATTATGAATTCTCATAAAATACATCAATTTTAACCAAATAGTTGAATTTTCAACCAAGAACAATAATTTTCTATCAGAAAAGACGATTTTTCAACAAGCTACATAACTTTTTAACCAAATAGTTGAATTTTCAACCAAGAAGATTAATTTTCTACTAGAAAAGACGAATTTTCAACAAAACGCATACATTTTTAACCAAATAGTTGAATTTTCAACCAAACAGTTAATTTACTGATAGAAAAGACACATTTTTAAACAAAATACATACATTTTTAACCAAATAGTAGAATTTTCAACCAAGAAGATTAATTTTTTACTAGAAAAGACGAATTTTCAACGAAAAAGATTCATTTTCTACCAGAAAGGACCAATTTTCAACAAAAGACATAAATTATTAATTTTCATCGCGGAATATTAATTTTCTACCAAAAATGATGAATTCTAAAAAAATACATAAATTTTAATCAAATAGTTGAATTTTCAACCAAGAATAATAATTTTCTATCTGAAAATACGAATTTTCAACAAAATACATACATTTTTGACCAAACAGTTGAATTTCAACCAAGAAGATCAATTTTCTACTAGAAAAGAATTAACTTTGAAGAAAGTAGTCCAACTTTCAACCAAATAGTTAAATTTTCAACCAAAAGACACTATTTTCTCAAAATTGTCCGCCTTTTTTTTTAAATTCCCTTCTTCGAAATCCGAATTAAAATTCTTTAAAAAAATTCCCGTTTCATGTCAAAAATTTCCTGAAGTAAAATTATCATTCTTTACAGAAACTGCCTATCCTAAAATAAAAATTATAATTCTTTTCGAAAATGGCCTGATACAAGTCAGAATAATTGTAAATCTTTAAATTGAAAATTTAACTATTCCATTTTTTGTTGAGAATTGATGAGCCTGGAAGAAAATTCAACTATTTGGTGAAAAATTAATCTACTTTGCAGGAAGTTCAACAATTTTGTTAAAAAGTAATTTTTTTTATTGTTGATAATTCAACTGTTTTATCGAAAATTCGTCTTTCGGGGTTGAAAATTCAACTATATTGGTAAGCATTCATTTTACTGGTTAAAAATATGTCTTGCTGAGTTCAAAATTCAACTACTTGATTGAAAGTTGAGCTACTTTGTTAAAAATTCAGTTTTCTGGTTGAAAATTTTCGATTTTAGCTTTTCAACTAAAATCTAACTATTTTATTAAAAATTCTTTTTTTTTTATTTGAATTTAACTTTTTGAACTGAAAATGTAAGTGTTTAATTTTTTGTCAAAATTTCCTTTTCTTATTTGAAACTTCATGTATTTTATTGAAAATTTTTATTTTTTTTTTGGTAGAAAATTAAGATTCTTGCTTAAAAAATCATCTTTTTAGTTGAAAATTCAACTAATTGGTTGGAAATAATGGTATTTTAACAAAAATTCATTTTTTTTTGTTGAAAATTCACGTATTTTGTTGAAAATTCGTCTTTTTCGGTAGAAAATTATTCTTCTTGCTTAAAAATTCATAATTTTGGTAAAAAATTCTTGATTATGGTTGAAAATTCAACTATTCAGCTAAAAATTAATCTACTTTGTAGGAAGTTCAACAATTTTGTTAAAAAGCCGATTTTTTTTGTTTAAAATTCAACTGTTTTGTTGAAAAGTCATCTTTTTGGGCTGAAAATTCAACTATATTGGTAAAAATTAATTTTTTTGGTTAAAAATGTATTTTTTTTTAGTTCAGAATTTATCTTTTTTAGTTCAAAATTCAACTACTTGATTGAAAGTCGAGCTACATTGTTAAAAATTCGCTTTTTTGTGGACATAAAATTAGTTTCTAAAATTGAAAATGTAACTTCCATTATCGATTAAAAAATTTATCTTTTTGGTTGAAAATTCATTTACTTTGTTGAAAATTCGTATTTTTCGGTAAAAAATTATTCTTCTTGGTTAAAAATTCATATTTTTGTTTGAAAATTTATCTTTTTTAGCTCAAAATTCAACTACTTGATTGAAGGTTGAACTTATACTTTGTTAAAAATTCAGTTTGCTCGTTAAAAATTTTTGATTTTAGTTTTTTAAGTAAAATTTAACTATTTTCTTGAAAATTGTTTTTTTTTTTAAAGTTAATTTTTTGAACTGAAAATTTTAGTATTTATTTTTGTGTCAAAATTTGTCTTTCTTATTGTTAGTTAGAAATTCATGTAGTTTGTTAAAATTTCATTTTTATAGAAAATTAATCTTCTTGGATAAAAATTCATGATTTTGGTTGAAAATTCAAATATTTGGTTAAAAATTCAGTTTTCTGGTTTAAAATGTATGATTTTAGTTTTTTAACCAAAATTGAACTGTTTTCTTGAAATATCGTTTTTTTTTGTTTAAAATTAATATTTTGAACTGAAAATTTAGGTATTTAATTTTTTGTTCAAAATTTTTCTTTCTCAATTAAAAATTCAAATGTTTGAAAATTAATCTACATTGTAGGAAGTTCAACAATTTTGATAAAAAGACATTCTTTCTGTTGTTGAAAATTCAACTATTTTGTCGAAAATTCGTCTTTTTGGGTTGAAAATTTAACTATATTGGTAAAAGTTAATTTTTTTGGTTGAAGATTTATCTTTTTTAACTCAAATTCAACTACTTGATTGAACTTTATTAAAAATTCAGTTTGCTGGTTGAAAATTTTTGATTTTATTTTTACAAGTAAAATTGAACTATTTTCATGAAAATTATTTTTTTTTATTTAAAGTTATTTTTTTTTGCTGAAAATTTAAGTTTATAATTTTTTGTCAACATTTGTCTTTCTAAGTTGAAAATTCATGTATTTTGTTGAAAACTCGTTTTTTTTTAGGTAAAAAATTAATTTTTTAAATTGAAAATTCCACTTTTTGGTAGAAAATTCATGTACTTTGTTGAAAACTCGTATTTTTCTGTAAAAAATTAATCTTCGTAGTTAAAAATTCATGTTTTTGGTTGAAAATTAATCTAATTTGTAGGAAGTTTAACAATTTTGGCAAAAAGTATTTTTTTTATTGTTGAAAATTCAACTTTTTTGTCGAAAATTCATCTTTTTGGGTTGAAAATTTAACTATATTTTTGAAAGTTCGTTTTTTTTGGTGTTTATAAAATTAATTTTTAAAATTGAAAATTTTATTATTCCATCATCGATTAAAAATTTATCTTTTATAGTTGAAAATTCAATTATTTGGTTGGAAATTAATGTATTTTATCACAAATTAATCTTCTTGGTTAAAAATGCATGTTTTTGGTTGAAAATTAGGTTGAAAATTTATGTAGTTTATTGAAAATTCGTATTTCTCGGTAGAAAATTAATCTTCTTGGTTAAAAATTCATATTTTTGGTTGAAAATTAACCTACTTTGCAGAAAGTTTAACAATTTTGTTAGAAAGCCATTTTTTTATTGTTGAAAATTCAACTATTTTGTCGAAAATTCGTTCTTTTGGGTTGAAAATTTAACTATATTGGTAAAAGTGAATTTTTTGGTTGAAGATTTATCTTTTTTAGCTCAAAATTCAATTACTTGATTGAACTTTATTAAAAATTCAGTTTGCTGGTTGAAAATGTTTGATTTTAGTTCTTCAACTAAAATTGAAATATTTTCTTGAAAATTCTTTTTTTTTTTTGTTTAAAGTTAATGTTTTGAGCTGAAAATTTAAGTGTTTAATTTTTTGTCAACATTTGTCTTTCCTAGTTGAAAATTCATGTATTTTGTTGAAATTTTGTTTTTGTTGTTGTTTTTTTTTTGGTAAAAAATAATAATTCTAGCTTGAAAATTGATCTTTTTGGTTGAAAATTGAACTATTTTGTTGAAAACTCGTTTTTTTTTGGTTTTATTTTTACACACTTTTCTATTAAAATTCAGCATTATAGTAACTCCTTTTTTCCTAATTAAAATTCTTTTTACAAATTCCTGTTCCATGTCAAAATTTTCCTGAAATAAAATTATAATTCTTTACAGAAACTATCTGTCCTAAAATCAAAATTATAATTATTTTCGAAAATGCCCTGTATCGAAATTCACTGTTAAACTAAGAATAAGAGTAAAAAATCCATAACACCACTTTTAATTCGTATTCGTTTAGCCTAATTAACAATGTATTATTTAAATTTTAAGCTTTTATACAATATATTGTATCCTCTTCAGAATTATGCCTTGAAAAGGACTCGGATCCGAGTCAAAACATGTTGGCGAATATTTAAACAAACTAATAAAAATCGGAAAAGGTTTCTTAATAATTTTCTTCATATTTTATACGCTGAATCATGTTTATTTTCTCTAATTACAGTTCTGCTGGGCTTTATTTCAATTTGCACAGCTGTGGGCGCCTGGCATTGGCTGAGTGATCCAAACACATCAGCAGTCTCATTTACACAAAGTTTATATAATCATCCCTTCTTCACAATTGCTAGCATCTTATTAGGTAAATAAGATCTGTTTAACGATAAAAAATATTTTTAAAGATATGTACATTAGGCTGGTAAAAAAATGCTTTTCTTGAAAAGTAAAAACGCTTTTCGATTTTTTCAAAATATAACTCAAATAATAAAATTTGACCCCTAGAAGAACTCGATCGGATGATTCTAAGTGCTACCTCAAAAATGTTGAAGTTTTTTTGAGTTTTGGACGTCTACAGGCAATTGAAATTTTTTTTTGTAATAGTTTTATCATCTCGTTCAAAATTCAACTGTTTTGTTGAAAATTCGTCTTTTTGGGCAGAAAATTAATCTTTTTGGTCGTAAAGTTATTTTTTTTTGGTTGAAAATTAATTTTGTTATCAAAAATTTAACTTTTTGGGTTTAAAAGTCTACAATTATGCTTTTACGGTTAAAAAATTTCTTTATCTAGTAGAAAATGTAACTTTTTTGTTGAATGTTAATAGTTTTTTGTAGAAAATTTAATTGTCTTGTTGATAATGAATCTTTTTTGGTTGAAAAGTCATCTTCCTTGGCTAAAAATTAATTTTGTTATTGAAAATTTACCTTTTCAGGTTTAAAAGTCTACATTCATGTTTTTACTGTTAAAAACTTTTGTTATTTCGTTAAAAATTTAACTATTTTGTTGAAAATTAATATTTTTAGGTTGAAAATTTAACTGTTTTGTCGAAAAAAAATTTCTTAGGCTTGAAATTCAATTATTTTAGGAGAAAATTCAACTATTTGGTTGAAAATTAACTTTTTTGTTGAAAAGTCACATTTCCGGGTTGAAAATTTTATCATGTTAAAATGTATAGTAAATATAAATAAATGTAATAAATGTTAAAATTGTAATAAAATAAAATGTATTGTAATTGAAATTTCTACTATTTGGTTGAAAATGAACATTTTAGTTGAAAATTCATATTTTTGGGTTGAAACTTCAATTTTTTTGCTATTTAAAATTACAATGATTCTGGGTTGAAATATCAACTATTACATTTTTCGTTGAGAATTCATCTTTTTCAGTTGAAATTTCATCTCGTTTTATTGAAAATTCGTGTCTTTGTTGTTAAAAATTTTTTTTTTACAGAAAATTTGACTATTCCATTTTTGGTAAATACTTTTAGAACTATAATGGTCGGGCTGCTTTTAAGCAAATTCATTTTTAATTTAAAAATTGAACTTCCCAGTTTTTTATAAAAAATTCGTCTTTTTTGGTAGAAAATTAATCTTCTTGTTTCAAAATTCAAATTTTCGTTTGAAAATTGAACTGTTTTGTTGAATGTTCGTTTTTATGAGGTAAAAAATTAATTTTTTTAATTGAAAATTCAATTATTTGGTTTTAAATTAATCTAGATTGTTGAAAATTAAACCATTTTGTTAAAAAGTATCCTTTTTTGTTGGAAAATCATCTGTTTTGTTGAGAATTTGTCTTTTCGGTTGAGGATTCCACACATTTTTTGAAAATTTATATCTTTTTGGTTTACTTAATTTGTTTTTGAAGATTTTTCATTTAAGTTTAAAATTCACCTCTTTGGTTGAAAATTGAACTATTTTCTTGAAAAATCATTGTCTTTTGGTTGAAATTTATTTTTTAACTAAAAATTTATCTTCCAGTTGAAGATTCATCATTTTAGTTAAAAAATTCATTTCTTTGGTTAAAAATTTAAATAGTTTGCTGAAAATTCGTATTGTTTATTGAACATTCATTTTTCGTTAAAAAATTCATCTTCTTGGTTGAAAATTCATCTCTTTGGTTGAAAATTTATCTATTTGCATGAAAAATCGTCGTTTTTTGGTTGAAATTTTATTTTTTAACTGAAAATTCAACTATTTGAGTTGAAGATTCATCATTTTAGTTGAAAATCCATTTTTTCGATTAAAAGTTAATCGAGTTTGTTAAAAAAAAAATTAGTGAAAAATTAATTTTTTAACTGAAAATTTAACCTTTTTATTTTTGGTGAAAATTGATAGTTTTTAGTTGATAATTCCATTTTTTAGTTGAAACTCTTTTAATTGAAAATTGTAATTTTTTGTTTTGAGTCCTTTTTAATTGAAAATTAAACTACTTTGTTGAAAACTCATGTTTTTAATCAAATTTATCTTTTTTAGTTGAAAATTCTTATATTTTGTTGGAAATTAATCTTTTTGTTTAAAAATTAAATTATTCTAGTTAAAGTTTCATAGTTTTAGTTGAAAATTAATCTTTTTGGTTGAAAATTCAACTACATATTTGGTTCAGAATTCATCCATTCCGTTCAAAAGTCCACAATTTTGTTAAAACGACATTTTTTTGATTGAAGATTCTTCATTTTAGTTGACGATTCTTCATTTCAGTTGAAGATTCTTCATTTTAGTTGAAAATTCATTTATTTAGTTGAAAATGTAACTATTTTCTTGAAAAATTGTTTTTTTGTTTTGTTTTAATTTTATTTTTCAACTAAAAATTTACCTATTCCGGTTGAAGATTCACATTTTAGTATTTTTGTTGAAAATTCATCTCTTTGGCTAAAAATTTAACTATTTTGTTCATAATTCAGCTTTTTGGTAGAAAATTGATTTTTTAATTTAAAATTTAACTGTACCATTTTGGGTGAAAAATTTATTTTGTTGTTACTAATTCAATTTTTTGGTTGAAAATTCAACTACTTCGTGGAAAACTCATGCATTTTGTTGAGAATTCGTCTTTCTCGGTAAAAAAATAATTCTTCTTGGTTGAAAATTCAACTATTTGGTTAACGGTTCATCCATTTTGTTGAAAATTCTGCTATTTGGTTAAAAGTTGATCTATTTTGTTGAAAATTTAACAATTTTATTAAAAAGTCACTTTTTGGTTGAAGATTCATAATTTTTTAGTTGAAAATTCATCTCGTTGGTTGAAAATGTAACTGTTTTGTTAAAAATCCGTGTCTTTGTTGATACATTTTTTTTTGTACATAAAATTGGACTATTCCATTTTTGGTAAATACTTTTAGAACTATAATGGTCGGGCTGCTTTTAAATAAATTCATTTTCAATTTAAAAAATTGAACTTTCCAGTTTTTTATAAAAAATTCGTCTTTTTTTGGTAGAAAATTAATGTAAAAAATTAATTTTTTAAATTGAAAATTTAATTATTTGGTTTTAAATTAATCTACATTGTTGAAAATTAAACAATTTGGTTAAAAAGTATCCTTTTTGGTCGGAAACTCATCTGTCTTGTTGAAAATTTGTCTTTTCGGTTGAGGATTCAACTAATTTTTTGAAAATTCATATTTTTTTGGTTTACTCAATTTGTTTTTGAAGATTTTCCATTTTAGTTTAAAATTCACCTCTTTGGTTGAAAATTGAACTATTTTCTTAAAAAATCATTGTCTTTTGGTTGACATTTATTTTTTAACTAAAAATTTATCTTCCAGTTGAAGATTCTTCATTTTAGTTGAAAATTCATCTATTTGGTTGAAAATGTAGCTATTTTCTTGAAAAATCGTTTTTTTTGTTGTTGAAATTTTAATTTTTAACTAAAAATTTACCTTTTCCGGTTGAAGATTCACATTTTAGTATTTTTGTTGAAAATTCATCTCTTTGGCTGCAAATTTAACTATTTTGTTCATAATTCAGCTTTTTGGTAGAAAATTGATTTTTTTGTTAATAATTCAATTTTTGGTCTAAAATCTACCTTTTTTAGTTGAAAATTCGACTACTTCGTTGAAAAGTCATGTATTTTGTTGAGAATTCGTCTTTTTCGGTAAAAAAATAATTCTTCTTGGTTGAAAAATCAAATATTTGGTTAACGGTTCATCCATTTTGTTGAAAATTATGCTGTTTGGTTAAAAGTGGATCTATTTTGTTAAAAATTTAACAATTTTATCAAAAAGTCACTTTTTGTTTGAAGATTCATAATTTTTTACTTGAAAATTCATCTCTTTGGTTAAAAATTTAAATACTTTGCTGAAAATTCGTATTGTTTATTGAACATTAATTTTTCGTTAAAAAATTCATCTTCTTGGTTGAAAATTTATCTCTTTGGTTGAAAATTGAACTATTTTCATGAAAAATCGTCGATTTTTGGTTGAAATTTTATGTTTTAACTGAAAATTCAACTATTTCAGTTGAAGATTCATCATCTTAGTTGAAAATCCATTTTTTCGATTAAAAATTAAACGAGGTTGTTAAAAAAAATTAGTGGAAAATTCATTGTTTATCTGAAAATTTAATTATTCTATTTTTGGAGAAAAATTGATATTTTTTAGTTGATAATTCAATTTTTAAGTTGAAACTTTTTTAATTGAAAATTTTAATTTTTTTTTTGAATCTTTTTTAATTGAAAATTCAACTACATATTTGGTTAAGAATTTATCCATTTCGTTGAAAAGTACACAATTTTGCTAAAAAGATATTTTTTTGTTTGAAGATTCTTCATTTTAGTTGAAGATTCTTCATTTTAGTTGAAAATTCATCTATTTGGTTGAAAATGTAACAATTTTCTTGAAAAGTCGTTTTTTTGTTGTTGCAATTTCATTTTTTAACTCAAAATTTACATATTCCGGGCGAAGATTCACATTTTAGTATTTTGGTTGAAAATTGATCTCTTAGGCTAAAAATTTAACTAATTTGTTCATAATTCAGCTTTTGGGTAAAAAATTGATTTTTTAATTAAAAATTTAACTGTTCCGTTTTGGGTGAAACATTATTATTTTTTTTTAATAATTCAATTTTTGGTTGAAAAAATATCTTTTTTAGTTGGAAATTCAACTATGTACTTCGTTGAAAAGTCATGTATTTTTTTGAGAATTCGTCTTTTTCGGTAGAAAAATAATTCTTCTTGGTTGAACATTCAACTATTTGGTTAACAGTTCATCCTTTTTGTTGAAAATTCTGCTATTTGGTTAAAAGTTGATCTATTTTGTTGAAAATTTAACAATTTTATTAAAAAGTCACTTTTTGGTTGAAGATTCATCATTTTTTAGTTGGAAATTCATCTCGTTGGTTAAAAATTTAAATAGTTTGCTGAAAATTCGTATTATTTGTTGAACATTAATTTTTCGTTAAAAAATTCATCTTCTTGGTTGAAACATTAACTATTTTCATGAAAAATCATCGTTTTTTGGTTGAAATTTGATTCTTTAACGGAAAATTCAACTATTTCAGTTGAAGATTCATCATTTTATTTGAAAATCTATTTTTTTGATTAAACATTAAACGAGTTTGTTATAAAAGTAATTGGTGGAAAATTAATTTTTTAACTGAAAATTTAACTAGTCAATTTTTGGGAGAATATTAATATTTTTTAGTTGATATTTTAATTTTTTGATGGAAAATGTATCTTTTTTAGTTGAAAATTCAACTACTTAGTTGTCTTATATTTTTAAAAAATCGAAAAGCGTTTAAACTTTTCAAGAAAAGCCTTTTTTTTATCAGCCTAATGTACTTTCATGAAATTATTATATTAACTTGAATTATTTCACGATTTCAGTTATTCTATTCATGTTGGGTGTGCACAGAAGAGTCATAGCTCCTAGTATCATAACCCAAAGAGCTCGAAGTGTCCTAGGCGATTTCAACATGAGTTGTGACGACACTGGAAAACTTATTTTGAAGCCAACAAGACCACCCCATCCACACGAAACTTAAAACATTTTGTTTCGTTTTTTTTCGCAAAAAGAAACTTAAAAATGAAAAAAAAATCATTTTTTGCACACTTGTAAAGTCGATTAAGGAAATATTGTGCAAGTGGCTTAATTACTAGGTATTTAATTAAAAATATACGAAACTTAATCAAGTTAGGACTGTATATAAAAATGACGCTCCAGAATTTCTCTAAACGTTCCAAAATTGCTTCATATTCTGGTAGTGACGTAGAACTAAACTGTAAATAAAATAACTTTTTTTTTGTACACTTTTTTCTCATTTTTACTTTAATCTCAGACTATATACTTTCCCATATTCTTCCCTTTTTCCCTTTTTTTAAAAGAATTCCGCTTTTTTGCTATGAGAAACGACACAAGATACGAAAAACTAGTCAAAATTTGTTTATCCAAAAAAGAGCTATTTGAGTATTCATCTTTTTTGGTTGGAACTTCAACTACGTAGTAGAAAGTGAAACTACTTTGTTGGAAATTAATCTTTTTGGTTGATGATTCATCACTTTACTTGAAAATCCTCTTTTTTTAAATTTAATTATTTTGTTTATATTTTTTTTCACGAAAAATAATTTTCCAACTGAAAACTGAATTATTTCATTTTTGGTTGAAAATGTACCTTCTTCAGTTTAAACTTCAATTATTTGGTTAAAAATTCCTCTATTTTGTTGAAAACTAAACTTTTTTGGTATAAAATTAATATTGTTGGTAGAAAATTCATTTTTTTGGTTGAAAATTTAACTATTGGGTTAAAAATTCCTTAAAAAATTCAAATATTTGTTTGATAATTTTGCAAAATTTATTAGAACTTAATCTTTTTTGGTAGAAAATTAACCTTATTGGTTGAAAATTTATCCTTCTGGTTAAACATTCATCTCTTTGATTGAAAATTAGAAAATTAAAAACAACATTAAAAATATTTAATTTTTGGACAAACGACACAAACTATGAAAAAAATGAATTGACAAAAGTTGCGCATTCAAAAAAGAGCTACGAATTTGTCATTAATAATTTTTTGATAGGACGCGCAGTTTTTGTTTCAGTCGTAAAAAATATCTTAAAAAATAAAAGAATTCAAATTTTTTGGAAAACGGCAGAAGGTACGAAAAAAATTAATAAGAAAAAGTTCTTCACCCAAAAAGGCTCTAAAAATTTGTTATTAATAATTTTTAGACTTGTTTTTTACGATTAAAAGAAAATTAAAATTTTGGAAAAGCGACAGGTTTTGGTTGAAAATTAAACTATTTTATTAAGAAGTCGCCTTTTTTGGTCCAAAATTTGACTCATGATTGAACTAATCCATTGTTGGTTGAACATTAATCTTTTTTAGTTGAAAATTGAACTGTTTAGTTAAAAATTCAACTATTTGGCTAAAAATTCAACTATTTCGTTGAAAATTTAAGTATTTTGTTAAAAATTCAACTATTTTGTTTAAAAGTTTTTTGTTTTCATTTTGCATAGAAAATTCGTCCTTTTGCAAGAATTCATCTTGTTCTAAAATCACCTTTTTGGATTGAAAATGTTCCAAATTCTTTTTTAGCTAAAAAGTCTACTATTATATATTTTTTGTTCAAATGTTATCTCTTTCGGTTGATAATTCTAATATTGGTTTGAAAATTTAATTATTTTGCTGGAAATTCAACTATTTTGTTAGACAAACATTTTTTTTCGTAAAAAATTCAACTATCTTCTGAAAAGTTGGTCTTTTTGGTTTAAAAATTTTACTATTTGGTTGAAAATTCATATATTATGTTGAAAATTCGTATTTTTTTGTTGAATCCAACTGTTTCTTATTTAAAATTAAAATCTCGTTTGATTAAAATATTAACTATTACACTTTTCGTTGAGAATTCAGCATTTCTAGTTCAAAAATCACCAACTTGGTTAAAATTTGAACTACTATTTTGTTGGTAGAAGATTCATCTCTTCTATTGAAAATTCTGTTTTTCTTTGTTAAAAATTAATTTTTTAAACTTAAAATTCAACCATATTGTTGAAAATTCGCAGTTTTTGGCTGAATTCGACTGTTTTTTTTTTATTTAAAAGTAAAATATTTTTTGTTTGAAGTATCAACTATTATATTTTTTGTTTAGAATTTATCCCTACTTCGTTGGAATTTGAAATATATTTTTAAAAAAATAATTATTTTGTTGAAAATTGAGTTAATTTGTTAAAAAGTATTTTTTTGTGTGTGAAAAAATCAACTGCTTTGGCTTTTCACATAGAAAATTCGTACTTTTGGAATGAAAGTATAATCTTTTTTTGGTATAAATTACTGGAAAATTCACTTGTTTGTTGAATGGAAAATTGATATTTTTTGGTTAAAAATAGTACTATTTTGTTCCAAATTCAACTATTTAGTTAAAAATTTAACTATTTGTTTAAAAATTCAAATATATGGTTGAAAATTAAATTATTTTGTTAAAAATTCAATTAATTTTTTAAAGTCTTTTTTGTGTGGAAAAAACATCTGCCTTGTTTAACATTCGTCTTTTTGGATAGAAAATTCGTACTTTTGGAATGAAAATTTATTTTTTTTTGTATAAAATTCATCTATTTGGTTGAAAATTAATTTTTTTGTTGAAAATTCAACTTTTTGGGTTGAAAATTCAATTGTCCTCTAAGCGATTCGTCTTTCTGGCTTGAAAATTTTCCAAATTCTTCTTGGATGAGGATTCATTTTTTTTAATTTGTCTTTTTTGGATGAATTCAACTGTTTTTTATTTAAAATTAAAATGTTTTTTGGTTGAAATATCAATTTTTCTTTTCTGGTTGAAAATTCACCTATTTGGTTGAAATACTTTTTTTCGGCTGAAGATTCATCTCTTTGGTTACAGAATTTAACTCATTTGTTAAAAATTCGTTTTTTTGTTGTTAAAAATTAAGTTTTTTAAGTAAAAATTACACTGTTTGAATGGTAGAAAAATTGTATTTTTTGTTGAACTTAATTTTTTTTTATTTAAAATTAAAATCTCGTTTGGTTGAAATATCAACTATTACATTTTTTATTGAGAATTCTTCTTTTTGGTAGAAAAGTTTGGTTTAAAATGAATGTTTTCGGTTGAAATTGAATCTTTTTTGTTTAAAAATTCGACTATATGATTAAAAATTCATCCTTGTGGATTGAAAATTCCATTATTTGGTTAAAAATTCAAATATTTTGTTGACATCTTTTTTTTTAATTTAATATATAGTTGAAAATTCTTTCTTGGTTGAAAATTAACTTTTTTTTGAAAATTCATCTTTTAGGGTTTCAAGGATAATGGTTGTCTGAAACATTTTAGTTTTTAGTTTGAAAACTCAACTCTTTTGATGAAAATTCATCTCTTTTGGTTACAAATGACCTGTTTTGTTAAAAATTATCTTTTTCGGTTGAAGGTTCATCTCTTTGATTAAAAATTTAACTATTTTGTTGAAATTTCGTTTTTTCTTGTGAAAAATTCATTTTTTTAAATGAAAATTCACCTTTTTGGTTGATAATTCATTTATAATGTTGAAAACTCGTATTTTTTTGGTTGAATTCAACTGTTTTGTATTTAAAATTAAAATCCGTTTTTGTTCAAATATTAACTATTATACTTTTTGTTACGAATTCATCTTCTGGTAAATAAGTCATCTTTCATGGTTAAAAATGAACTATTTTGTTAAAAAATCTTTTTGTTTGGTTGAAGATTCATCTCTTTGATTAAAAATTTAACTACTTTGTCAAAAATTCGTATTTTCTGGTTGAAAACTCAACCATTTGTTTGAAAACGTTTTTGGTTGCAATTTATTCTTTTTTATTTGAAAAGTCGACTATATGGTTAAAAATTCAACTTTGCGGATTGAAAATTCCATTATTTGGATCAAAATTCCACTATTTTGTTAAAAATACTTATTTTTTGCTTGCAAGTTCAACTATTTGGTTCAAAATTCTTTTTTTTTTTTAATTCTTTTTTCTTGGTTGAAAATGAACTTGTTTTTGAAAATTCATATTTTCGGGTTGTCTGAAACATCCGAGTTTTTAGTTTGAAAACTAAACTCTTTTGATGAAAATTCATCTCTTTTGGTTACAAATGAACTATTTTGTTGAAAATTATTATTATTTTTTTTTTGAAAATTAATTTTTCCAACTGAAAACTGAACTATTTGGTTGAAAATTCGTATTTATAGGTTGAATTCAACTGTTTTTGATTTAAAAGTTTTTGTTGAAATATCAACGATTATATTTTGTTGTTGAGAATTGATCTTTTTGGTAGAAAAGTCATCTTTCTTGATTAAAAATGAACTTTTTTGTTAAAAAATAATCTTTTTGGTTGAAGATTCATCTCTTTTTAACTATATTCTAGAAAATTCTTTTTTTTTTGTTAAAAATTAATTGATTTTAAAGCCGAATCTGTTTTGATTGAATTATCAGCGATTATATTTTTTGGTGAGAATTCATCTTTTTGGTAGAAAAATAATCTTTCTTGATTAAAAATGAACTATTTTCTTGTAAATTCATTTTTATTGGTTGCAGATTCATCTCTTTGATTGAAAATTTAACTATTTTTTTGAAAGTTCTTTTTTGTTCTAAAAAAGTAATTTTTTAAACAGACAATATTTGGTTGAATATTCATGTATTTTTTAATCGAGTAAATATATAATTATACCATTAAACCATTTCCCTTTCAGGGTAGGCGTGACACTACCCGATTCGGGTAGTGTTTCTAGGTTTTTTCTTGTAGTTATAAATAACTACAAGTGTGGGCTCACCACACCCACGATGTGCCAACAGCACTCATGTCAGTATTCTTGAATGGTCACCCATCCAAGTACTAACCGCGTCCAACGCTGCTTAACTTCAGTGATCTGACGAGAACTGGGTTTTTCAGCGTGGTATGGCCGTTGGCCATTAATTAATAATTATTCATAATAATCAATAAAGAAAGAATGATTATGTCAAGAGATATAAATAATATTATTAATTATATAATATATTATATATCATGATTTACGATTTTAATTAGTAATAGTAATAAATTTTTAAATAAAAATTTGAATTTTATTATTCCATCTAAAACTAAAGGATTAGTTGAAATGAAAAATCATACAAGTTCTAACGTTGAAAACATTTATTCACATCTCACTGCCTCCACATCTTTACAATTTAAAAGATATATCGCTCGCAATTTATTTAAAATAATACAAGTATGTACTACTGTATTTGCTTCGTTTGGTGTTTTTTTTTTGTTGCTTCGAGTTAAAATGAATCGTTTCTCAACCCGATAATAAAATATCAGATAGGATGTATTTACAAAATGTTGGCAATAAGTGCACGATGTAGCGAGCATTGCTGTTAAACAATGATTAAACGATGCACATGCCATGTGCAAAGAAATAATTAGTTTCTTGGAAAAAGGTTTAATAATAATGCATGATATAAACCTCTTTAGGCGTGATACATTGTAAAACACCTCCCCTACTGCTTACAATGCTATGGAAGTCTTCATACTTTGCTAATACTCGTCAATTATTTATCTTTTCAATATAAATTTGTATGAATTTAGCACTTCATTTATGACATTCGTCGCAAATTCTACTCAATATTTCGTTATCCACCTGTTTCAACCCGAAAGCGATTAAATAACCGAAACCTAACATTTTCTCGTCGAATTTTTGCCCGGAAAATTCTTCCTCAAAATAATATTACCTCGTATAATTTGAGAAAATACAGAATACAGATCACTTTTGTCTCTTTTAATAACAAATATACCACCAATATTCTTCTCGGAAATTTATCGACACGTTGAGACTATAAAATAAATAATATCTTACCAGTGGGAAGATGTCATGCTATAATGAACGTCGTATGTTGTTGGCAAATCAAATTGGTGTAACTCAACGACGAATTTCAAATCATACACTTCGTTTTCGAATTGATGCCTCCTTTTGGGGGAAAGCAAAGTTGACTTTTTACGGGAGATTTGAAAACACTAGAGGCCCCTAAGTCCAAATAGATCTGATCTTGATTTTAACAACTCATGTTCAAGAAAAGCCCTCAAGAATTCAATGGAATTGAGTAAAAGCCTGATGTTGTGTGTGCCTATTTATCTCGAGACTAGCAAACCAATAATTAAATAGGTTGAGTGCAAAATCGCTTATCCAGTCACTAGTGCATAGAGAATAAATCACCCGCCGATGGAAGTGGTGCCAGGCCTCCCGTCACGTCCGGAAGTTGTGTTAAATCGGGAAGATTCGAAATGTGAGACTTGACTTCAGCTCTCACGGCGCACACTTTCTTCAGTTTCTCTTTGTAATCCTAGAATAATAAATATTAAAATATTTTAAATAAATTAGAAGACTTAGAATTACAGGGTGGCTGTTTTAATCAGGGCGGCGATTAGGGTTGTCCAACATTTTTTTCTTCGAATTTTCATGCATATTGCCCCCATATTTGTTCGAATCCACAAAAAAATTAATGCGTTTTTGTTTGTTGAAAAAAATTATATTAAATTCAATTTAGACCGATTCAAATTCCTAGCTTTTCAAGTAATAATATCGCATTTTCAACAAGATAGATCAATTCTTAACGAAATAGTTGAATTTTCAACTAAAAAAGATCAACTTTCAACCAAAAATGGAATAGTTAAATTTTCAGTTAAAAAGATTAATTTTCCATCAGAAAAAATTTTTTTAACCAAAGTGATAAATTTTAAACTAAAATGATTTATCTTCAAGTAGAATAGATAAATTTCAAACCAAAAACATGAATTCTTAACAAAAGAGTTTAACTTTCAAGCAAGTAGTTTTATTTTAAATAAGAAAAATGAATTTTTAACACGAAGTTTAATTTCCAATTAAGAAGATTAATTCCTAATTAGACTATAGACCTATAGACTTAGAATTACAGGGTGGCCGTTTTAATCAGGGCGGCGATTAGGGTAATCCAAAATTTTTTTCTCGAATTTTCATTCATATTGCCCCCATATTTGTTCGAATCAACAAAAAAATTAATGCGTTTTGCTTTGTTGAAAAAAATTATATTAAATTAAATTTAGACCGATTCAAATTTCTAGCTTTTCAAGTAAAAATATCGCATTTTCAACAAGATAGATCAATTTTTAACCAAACAGTTGAATTGTCAACTAAAAAAGATCAATTTTCAACCATAGTTGAATTTTGAACTAAAAAAGATTCGTTTTCAACCAACAATGGAATAGCTAAATTTTCAGTTAAAAAGATTAATTATGGACCAGAAAAATTTTGTTTCAACCAAAGTGATAAATTTTAAACTAAAATGATCTATCTTCAAGTAGAATAGATAAATTTGAAACCAAAAACATGAATTATTAATAAAAGAGTTTAACTTTCAAGCAAGTAGTTTTATTTTAAATAAGAAAAATGAACGTTTTACAACAAGTTTAACTTTCAATTAAGAAGATTAATTTATACCAAAAAAAGACAAATTTTAAAAAAATATGAATTTTCAATTAAAAATCAAGTGATATTTTAAATAAATTAGAAGACTTAGAACTACAGGGTGGCCGTTTTAATCAGGTTGGCGATTAGGGCAGTCCAAAAAATTTTTCTCGAATTTTCATGCATCTTGAATTTTGAATTAAAAAAGATTAGTTTTCAACCAAAAATGGAATAGTTGAATTTTCAGTTAAAAAGATTAATTTTCCATCAGAAAAAAAATTTCAACCAAAGTGATGAATCCACACAAAAAATTAATGTGTTTTTTTGTTGTTGAAAAAAAATGATACTAAATGATATTAAAATCAATTAAGACCGATTCAAATTCCTAGCTTTTCAAATAAAAATATCGCATTTTCAACAAGACAGATCAATTTGTAACTAAATAGTGGAATTTTCAACTAAAAAAGATCAATTTTCAACCAAATAGTTGAACTTTGAACTTAAAAAGATTAGTTTTCAACCAAAAATGGAATAGTTGAATTTTCAGTTAAAAAGATTAATTTTCCACCAGAAAAAAATTTTTTAAACCAAAGTGATAAATTTTAAACTAAAATGATGTATCTTCAAGTAGAATAGATAAATTTGAAACAAAAAACATGAATTCTTAACAAAA
The DNA here is from genome assembly GCA_932195095.1 of Andricus curvator. Lineage (NCBI taxonomy): Eukaryota > Metazoa > Arthropoda > Insecta > Hymenoptera > Cynipidae > Andricus > Andricus curvator. The sequence continues at coordinate 90,824 of CAKNYM010051470.1, forward strand.
GAGTTTAACTTTCAAGCAAGTAGTTTTATTTTAAATGAGAAAAATGAATTTTTACCAAGAAGTTTAATTTTCAATTAAGAAGATTAATTCCTACCAAAAAAAGACGAATTTTTCAAAAAATACATGAATTTTCAATTAAAAATCAAGTGATATTTTAAATAAATTAGAAGACGTAGAATTACAGGGTGGCCGTTTTAATCAGGGCGGCGAGTAGGGTAGTCCAACATTTTTTTCTTCGAATTTTCATGCATATTGCCCGCATACTTGTTCGAATCCACAAAAAATTAATGCCTTTTTGTTTGTTGAAAAAAATGATATTAAATTCAATTTAGACAGATTCAAATTCCTAGCTTTTCAAATAAAGAGATCGCATTTTCAATAAGATAGATCAATTTTTAACCAAATAGTGGAATTTTGAACTAAAAAAGATAAATTTTCAACCAAATAGTTGAATTTTGAACTAAAAAAGATTAGTTTTCAACCAAAAATTGAATAGTTAAATTTTCAGTTAAAAAGATTAATTTTCCACCAGAAAAAAAAATGTTTAAACCAAAGTGATAAATTTTAAACTAAAATGATGTATCTTCAAGTAGAATAGATAAATTTAAAACCAAAAACATGATTTCTTAACAAAAGAGTTTAACTTTCAAGCAAGTAGTTTTATTTTAAATAAGAAAAATGAATTTTTTCACAAGAAGTTTAATTTTGAATTAAGAAGATTATTTTGTACCAAAAAAAGACGAATTTTTCAAAAAATACATGAATTTTCAATTAAAAATCAAGCGATATTTTAAACAAATAAGACGACTTAGAATTACAGGGTGGCCGTTGTAATCAGGGCGGCGATGAGGGTAGTCCAAAATTTTTTTCTTCGAATTTTCATGCATATTGCCCCCATATTTGTTCGAATCCACAAAAAAATTAATGCGTTTTTGTTTGTTGAAAAAAATTATATTAAATTCAATTTAGACCGATTCAAATTCCTAGCTTTTCAAGTAAAAATATCACATTTTGAACAAGATAGATCAATTTTTAACCAACTAGTTGAATTTTAAACTGAAAAAGATCACTTTTCAACCAAATAGTTGAATTTTTAACTAAAAGAGATTAGTTTTCAACCAAAAATGGAATAGTTAAATTTTCAGTTAAAAAGATTAATTCTCCATCAGAAAAAAAATTTTAACCAAAGTGATAAATTTTAAACTAAAATGATGTATCTTCAAGTAGAATAGATAAATTTGAAACCAAAAACATGAATTCTTAACAAAAGAGTTTAACTTTGAAGCAAGTAGTTTTATTTTAAATAAGAAAAATGAATTTTTAACAAGAAGTTTAATTTTCAATTAGGAAGATTAATTTCTACCAAAAAAACGAATTTAAAAAAAATACATGAATTTTCAATTAAAAAAGCTAAATTGTCGACCAAAAATTGAATAGTTAAATTTTCAGTAAAAAAAATAATGTTTAACCAAAGAGGAGGATTTTCAACTGAAATGATGAAATATTTAATCGCAATAGTTACATTTTCAGTGTAAAAAAAATTTTTTTTCAAAAAAAAAAAAAAACTAATTAAAAAAAGTTACACTTTCAAGCAAAATGACGAATTTTTGAATAAAATGATAAGTCTTCAAATTGAATAGTTGAATTTTAAACCAAAAAGATTAATTCTCA
>CAKNYM010051470.1:100461-115891 GCA_932195095.1 Andricus curvator
TAGAGATGAATTTTCAATTAAAATTATGAATCTTCAACAAAAAAATGTATGTTAAAGAAAGTAGTTCAACTTTTCACAAAATGGTTGAATTTTTCTGACTAGAAAAGTTGAATTGTTAACGAAAAATGTAATAATTGATACAATAACCAAAGAAGATTTTAATTTAATATAAAAAACAGTAGAATTCATTTTAAAAAGACGATTTTTCAACAAAATAGGTTATTTTTCAACCAAATTGTTGAGTTTTTAAGCCAAAAAGACCAATTTTCATAAAACAGTTGAATTTTCAACCAGTAAATATGGATTTTTGACAAAAATGTTATCTATGAACCAAATAGTTGATTTTTCTACGAAAACAGGGGAACCTTCAACCGAAAAAGACGATTTTTCAACAAAATAACTACATTTCTAACCAAAAAGATGAATTTTCAACCAAAAATAGAATGGTTAAATTTTCTGTTAAAAACATAATGCTTAAGAACAACAAAAAAAACGGATCTTCAGCAAAATAGTCAAATTTTCTACTGGAATAGTTAAATTTTTCTTTAAAAAAATTTATTTTCAACAAAGTAGTTACATTTTCAACTAGAGATGAATTTTAAATTAAAATTATGAATCTTCAACCAAAAAAATAATTTTTAACAAAATCTCACTGAGAAAAAAATTGCAAAATGTTTTTCTTATAATGAATAATAATAAAAATTAAATAATAAAGTATTATTTAATTAGAGTAAAATAAGATAATCTGAAAAATCTGCGATTGTAGATAAAGGGGAAATTACTTTCTTAAATTGATCAAAATCAGGGTGTCTACTCAAATCCTGGAGAAAAATTCCCTGACAATTCCAGGTTTTTTCCAGGTATCTCAAGTTTTTTCCAGGTATAATTTTTCATAGCATGGAGCCATTTAAATATTTCGCATATTTTAAAACAATCGACTCGGAATATGTATACAGTTTCGCGAGTTTATTATAAATAATGTTTTTTTTTTCAGTTTCTAGGAATTCAATTAATATTACAAGATATTCTTAAATATTTTAGCACGATAAATTAATTAAATAATACTAAAAACATAATTAATCATTTTTTGAATTGGTCTTTAAAGTCCACGAACTTGAATAATAATTCAAACAAATTTTTATTTTATCTACTTATACTTAGAATTCAGTGCATATTTTGGTAAAATTAATGTGGGCACTATATGAAATTCAATTTTCAATTTAAACCGATTAAAATTCTTAACTTTTCAAGTAAAAATTTGGATTTTCAAAAAGATAAATGATTTTTTAACCAAATAGTTGAATTTTCAACGAAAAAGATTAATTTTCTACCAAAAAGACGATTTAAAAAATAAATGCATTAATTCTCAATTATACAGTTGAATTCTCAACTAAAAAAGATCAATTTTCAAACAAAAAGCTGAATTTTGAACTAAAAAAGATAAGTTTTCAACCAAAAATGGAACAGTTAAATTTTCAGTCAAACAAATTAATTTTCCACACAAAAAACAGATTTATTTTAAAAAAAAATTTAATTTAACTTTCAACCAAGTAGTTTTATTTTAAAGCAAAAAAATTGAATTTTCAACCAAAATTATGAATATTTAGCTGGAATACTTGAATTTTCAACCAAGAAGATGAATTTTCTACCACAAAGACGATTTTTCAACAAAATAAATGAATTTTCAACTGAAATGATCAAGATTTAACTGAAATAGTTAATTTTTCGATCAAAAAGATGATTTTTTAAACAAGAAGATTAATTTTTACTAAAGAAGACGAATTTTCAAGAAAATACATGAATTTTCAATTAAAAAGGTCAATTTTCAACCAAGAAATGAATATTTAAATTTTCAATTAAAAATTAACGTTTAACCAAAGAAATGAATTTTCAACTTAAAGGATGTAATTTTCAACTGGAATAGTTTCATTTCACGGATGAAAAAAAAACTAATTTGCAACAACAAAAAAACTAATTTAATAAAAAATGTTACATTTTCAAACAAAGTGATAAATTTTCAACTGGAATAGTTGAATTTGAAACTAAAAACATGAATTTTCAACTAAAATTATGAGTCTTTAACTAGAATCATTAAATTTCAAACAAAAAGATTAATTGTCAATCCAGAAGATTAATTTCAACTAAAAAAGATAATTTCCCAACCAAATATTGAATAGTTACATTTTCAGTAAAAAAATAATTTTCAACAAAAAAAAAACGAATTTTCAACAAAATAGTTAAAGTCGCAACAAGAATAGTTAAATTTTCAGTAACAAAAATAATTTTCAGCCAAAGAAAGAAACGAATTTTTAACAAAATAGCTCGTTTTTCAACCAAGGAGATGAACTTTCATTTAAAATGAATCTTTAACAACAAATTAATTTTTAACAAAAGAGTAACTCTCAACTAAGTAATTAAATCTTCATTCAGAAAAGATGAATTCGCAACGAAAAATGTAGTAGTTGATATTTCAACCAGAAAAGAACGAATTTTCAACAAACTGCACGAATTTTCAACTAAAACCGACCAATTTTCAACCAAAAACAGAATAGTTAAATTTTCAGTTTAAAAAATTGATTTCAAACAAAAAAAAGATTTTTCAATAAAATAGTTCGATACAGTAATATTAAGCTACTTTTACAAATAAATAATCATTGTTATTAAATTTAATATTGCAATTAAAAAAAAATTAAGCATCCTCTCGAAAAAATTCCCTGACTTTAAAAAAAAATCCCTGACATTTCCAGGTTTTTCCAGGTATATAAAAATTCCCTGACAATTCCAGGTTTTCCAGGTAGGGTAAACACCCTGAAAATTATTAAAATAATGAAAACTTGAATTTTTCTGCGATCCAAAGTAAATTCCCGGGTTTTGAATTAAATTCCCGGTTTCCCGGTCAAGTCGCCATCCTGATATATAAAAATTCCCTGACAATTCCAGGTTTTCCAGGTAGGGTAGACACCCTTTATAATAAATTACGGAGAAAATGGAAAATATCTTACCTCTAATGTTGTCTGAGCTTGTTGCAATAACTGTTTTTGCGCTAAGGTATAATCCCTCAACATGGCAAGCAATCTCCTTCTGTCTTCCATTTCGGCTTGTAATCGGCCATTATAATCTGCTAAAAGTGCAGCGGCTTCATTAACTGCAACACTCAGTTGATCAGCCGCTGTCCTATCAGCGAGGTTCGCCAGTAAAGAAACTTCCGAAACTTCTGGGGGCAGTGAAGCAATTCTTTCTCGAACACCAGCATCTGATGACGCGGTATTTTCCAGATCCTGGAATCAAAAGTTTAAAAAAATTGTATTCCCTCGTCGATTTTCTCCAAATTAATAATAAAAATACCAACAATAACGTAACTGATACTGAAAATTCTCTCTAATTTTATCATCATATGACTAACTCTTCTGAATATGGATAGACAAAATTTAATTTAATTTGGTGAAGGTCCAAATACTCAATTATTAATTTTAGATTTAGATCATTTGGTAAATTTAAGTCTAACTTAATTTAAATAAACTAAACGAAAGAGACAAAAATCTAGGGTTCTGAAAAATGTTGATTGTTCCTCATGGGTTAGATTTTCGTTTTTAAGATAAAGACACTTTATTCGCATTTTTACATTATCTATGATATTTATGGCGTTAAAAGTGACATGAACCATTAAAGCCTTTATAAGTTCCTCCGTTTCTGGTGGATCACCGCCTGGCGTTCTTGGACTCAGGGTCACGTGTAATTCTTTGGTGCCATCGACTTCAATTTCTGTCTCCGATTTTTTCCTCTCCTTTTTCTCCTTCTGCAAAAGAAAAAAAAATCATTAGAAATTGTTAGATTCGTCAATACAAGGTGGCTGCAAAACATCATTTTCAAAATTCCCTGACTTTTCCCTGACCAATTTTTCATTTTTCCTGAACCTTTAAAAATGGAAGAAAACAATTTTTAATTTATAAATTTTTTATTGATTTATTTACAAGAATTCGATTAAATTTATGAGGATTCCAGGAAAATTTGAACGACTCCAGGATAAATTCATAAGACTTCAAAAAATCTAGAAATAGCCATTGATTGCAGTAAAATTGTGAATTGAAATCAGTGAATGGAAAACAATTTTAAAGACTTCAGGATGAATTAAATAAATAATGAATTCAAATAGCAACAAATATTTGAAAATCTCTTCAAATCTTTGAAATCCTAAGAAATCCCTCACTTTTTTGTAAATCAATTCTTATAAATTCATTGCAATATTATGAAATCCCGTGAAATTCTATGAAATACCTTATGAGCTTTTAAAATCTCTTAAAATCATTGAAATCCTCGGAATTCGTATAAAATCCATTAAAATCTTTTAAAATATTCTAAAATCTTATAGATCCTGTAAAATCGTTCCATATCTTCCGAAATTTTAGAAAATTCTTTACAACCGCATGATATTTTGTTATTAATCCTTTGAAATCCCTTAAAACTTTTTAAAGCTCTTGAAAATGCCTTCAAATCTTTTCAAATTTCCTAAAATATTTTAAACCCTTGGAAATTTTTTCAAATTATTGAATTCAATTAAAAATTCCTTGAAATCTTTTAAAATTCCCTCAAACTTTTTCAATCGTTCGAAATCTTTTGAAATCCCTTGAAACTTTTTAAAGCTCTTGAAAATCCCTTCGAATCTTTTAAAATACCCTAAAATATTTCAAATCCCTTAATATTCCATTAAATGACTAAAATCAACTAAAAATTCCTTGGAGTCTTTTAAAATACCCTAAATAATTTCAAATTTTCTAAAACATTCTGAAATCCTTAAAAAAATTTTAAAGCTCTTGAAAATTCCTTGGAATTTTTAAAAATACCGTATGATCTTTCAAATCCATTAAAATCGTTTGAGATTCATTGAAAATTTTGAAATTTCTTACAAATTTATTGGATATTTTAAAAATACATTAAAATCTTTATAATTCTTTAAAATCCCTTTAAGTTATTAAAATCAATAAAAAAATTATTTGCAATTTTTTAAAACGTGTCTAAAATATTTCAAATTCTTTGAAATAAATTCAAATAATTTAAATCAATTAAAAATTTCTTGCAATCTTTTAAAATTCCCTAAAACATTTAAAATCTTTAGAAATCCCTTGAAATTTTTTAAGTTCTTGAAAATTCCTTGGAATCTTTTAAAATACCCTAACATATTTCAAATCCTTTCAAATATTTTGAAATCCCTGGAAATTTTTAAAAATATCCTAAAATATTTCAAACCCTTTGAAATATATTGAAACTTTAAAGCTCTTAAAATTCTCTTGAAATTTTAACAAGTATTCTAAAATATTTAAAATTATTTGAAATCTCTTTAAATTATTGAAATCAATAAAAAAATTCCTTGCAATTTTTTAAAATTCTCTAAAATATTTCAAATAATTTAAAATCACATTAAATTACTGAAATCAATTGAAAATATCGTGGATTCTTTTAAAAATCACTAGAATACTTCAAATCCTTTTAAAAACCATTGAAAACTTTTAAATTTCTTAAAAATTTCTTCGAATTTTCAAATTTACCTTCAAATCTTTCAAATTCTTTGAAATACCTTTAAATTATTGAAATCAATAACAAATTCTTTCCAATCTTTTAAAAGATGTATAAAATATTTAAAATCCTTTGAAATAAATTCAAATTATTTAAATGCTTTAAAAATTCCTTGCAATCTTTTGAAATTCCCTTGAAATATTTCAAATTCCTTAAAATTTTTAAAAATACCTTAGAATCTTTAAAATCCTTTAAATTATTGAAATCAATCAAAAAAATCTTTGCAATCATTTAAAAGATATCTAAAATATTTCAAATTCCTTACAAATTTTAAAAATACCTTACAATCTTTAAAATTCTTGAAAACCCTTTAAATTATTGAAATCAATCAAAAAATTATTTGCAATCTTTTAAAAGATATCTAAAATATTTCAAATTCTTTGAAATATTTTGAAACCCCTGGAAATTTTTTGAAGCACTTGAAAATTCCTTCAAATATTTAAAAATACCCTAAAATATTTCGAATACTTTGAAATCTTTTGAAATCTATTGAAACCTTTTAAGGATCTTGAAAATTCCTTGGATTTTTAAAAAATACCTTAAAATATTTCAAGTCCTTTAAAATCTTTTAATATCCCTTGAAACTTATAAAAGATCTTTAAAATTTCTTGGAATTTTTGAAAATACCCTAAGATCTTTCAAATCCTTCAAACTCTTTTCAAATCCATCGAAAATGTTTGACTCTCTTAAAAATGTCTTGGAATTTCTAAAAATACCTTAAAAAATGTATAATTCTTTGAAATCCCTTTAAATTATTGAAATTAATTCCAAATTTCTCGGAATCTTTTAAAATAACCCAAAACCTTTGGTAATACAATGAAATAATTGAATATCTTTAAAATCCTGCGAAATATCGCAATTATTGTGAATAAATTCTTTGATTTCCACTACAATATTATAAAATTCCGTGAAAATAAATGAAATCTGATATTTACAGAGATCTTGGGAAATTTATTAAAATAGCTTGAGAACTTTTAAATTCCTTAAAATAATTGTAATCCTCGGCAATCTTCTAAAAAATCTTATCTTATAAAAAAAAAATCTTCCTAAAACCTTAAAGGTTCTATAAAATTGTTTCATTTCTTGCGAAATTCTTCGAAACCCCATGCAAATTTGTCGAAATCCCTTGAAACTTTTTGAAGCTCTTGAAAATTCCTGGGAAGGTTTAAAAATGCCCTAAAATCCTTTGAAATCCATTGAAATTATTGAAATCTATTAAAAATTTCTTGGAATCCTGATCAACAAAATTCCCTGACTTTTCCCTGATTTCCAGATTTGCCCTGACCTGCAGCCACCCTGCAATAAAAAGGGAACAAATTATTAAAGAAAGAATACCATACCTTCACTTTCTCAAATTCAACTTTCTTTTTCTTCAAGGGAGGAGCTGAGGGCTCTTTTTTATTGTCAGAAGCTGAATTAAAAGCTGATTTGAACTCAGTAATCAGACTTTTGTCGTATACTCCCCTTTCCTCCCATATTTGTAGTAGCCTGCCCAATCTTTCTCTCGTTTTATCATCGAACCCTTTCATATGTTCGAAGGCTTTTGGTAAAATAGTCCCGAATTCTTTGCCGAATTCGGGCCCTTTTTTCTTGCTGTTTTGAATCACATCGTTTGCCAAGTACATAAACATCAGTTTACGATTGTCCTTTACTGAAATAAAAAATCATGTGGATTTATAAATTATAAAGTTTTTAATTTAATTTTAATTATACACATATTTTGGATTAAAAATAATATCCTAGCTAAAAAAAGGTGTAATTTCGATAATTAAATCTACAAATTATCCCTTTTAATAAGAAAAATCATAGAAACCTTTTTGCGAACTGAGAATCATTTTGCTTTTTATTTCATATTTCATACTCTTGCACAGTTAAATTCAAAACTTCCAAATTATCTAATAAATTATTTTAAATATTATAAATGTTGTATGTTAGCACTTTTCGCTGAAAATTAGTATTTTTTAAAATAATTTTGTATAAAATCAGAAAGTTTCGAAAAAGATTTAAAATCTCTACAAATTTTAGGTCGAGTTATTTTTTAGTATTTTTAAACAAAAATCATTATCAAGATTCGCAATTCTTAACAATTTTAGGTTACGTTAGCGTTTTACAACGGAAATGAGTATTTTTAATCAGAAATGATTAGATTTCAAAGATTCAAATATTTTTGACAAATTTTTAACCAAATTCATTAGATTTTAAAGGTTCATAATTTCTGAACCATTTTCGGTTACGTTGGCGTTTTACATAAAAAATTATTTTACGTACTTCAAACCAAAAATCATTATAATTTGAACAAGATTTATACTCTTTTAACAATTTTTGATTATTTCAGATTTATAACTTTAAACAATTTAGGATTATGATAGCGTTTTACAAAAAAATTGGCGTTTTAAAACAAAAATCATTATGATTCGAATAAGATTTAAAATCTTGTAACAATTTTTGATTATCGGTGCTATTTTTAAGTATTTTTAAAAATAAAAAACTTTTTTTTAAAGAAGATTCATAAATTTCAACAATTTTTGGTTATGTTATTTTAAGCCCAAAATTGGTATTTTATAACAAAAGCCATTAGATTTCGAAAAAGATTGGCAATTCTGAACAATTTTCTGTTCTGTTATCTTAGTGCTTTTCGTAGAGAATAATTGCTATTTTTAATAAACAATGATTAGATTTCAAAGAATATTTACAATTTTTCAACATCTACAGATTTATGTTCGTGTGTTTCACCTGAAACTTGTATTTTAAAACAAATCATTAGATTAATGATTTTTGTTTAAAATAATGAGATTTATAAGCTTGAAGAATTTCGGATTTTGTTAGTGTTTTTCGTCAGAAATTGAAATTTTTATAAAAAAATCATTAGATTTCAAAGAAATTTAATAATTTTTTAACACTTTTAGGTTAGGTTGATGTTTTACATTGAAAATTGGCATTTTAAACAAAAAATCATAATTTGAACAAGCTTTAGAATTTTTTAGCAATTTTGGTTTATGTTAGCGTTTACACAAAAAATGGTATTTTAAAACATAAATCATAATTCGAACAAGATTCAGAAGCTTTTAATAATTTTGGATTATATTAGTGTTTTTCGCCAGAAATTGGTATTTTTAATGATAAAAAAAAATTTCAAGAAGATTCGCAAAATTGCACAATTTTAGGTTATGTTGCCGTTTTATGCCAAAAATTAGAATTTTATAACAAAAATCGTTAGATTTCAAAAAAGATGTACAATTCTGAACAATTGTCTGTTCTGTTATTTTAGTGTTTTCCGTAGGAAATTATTGGTATTTTGAATAAAAAAATATTAGATTTCAAAGAATATTTACAATTTTTCAACACCTTTAGAGTTTGTTTAAAAGAATAAAATTTACAAGCTTGAAGAATGTCGGATTTTGTTAGTGTTTTTCGTCGGAAATTATAATTCTTAGTATAAATCATTAGATTTCAAAGAAATATAATAATTTGTTAAACAATTGTAGGTTACGTTGGAGTTTTAAATTGAAAATTTGTATTTTAAAATAAAAAATCATAATTTTAACAAGATTTAGAATCTCTTAACAATTTTGGATTATATTAGTGTTTTTCGCCGGAAATAAATATTTTTAATAATAAAAACTTTTGTTTAAAGAAAATTCACAAACTTGAACAATTTTAGGTTATGTTGTTTTATGCCAAATATTGGTATTTTATAACAAAAATCAGTAGATTTCGAAAAAGATGTACTATTCTGAACAATTTTCTGTTCTGTTATGTTCGTGTTTTTCCCAGGAAATTAATTAATTGGTATTTTTCCTAAAAAATTATTAGATTTGAAAGAATATTTTTAATTTTTAAACATATTTAGAGTTATGTTCGTATGTCTCACCAGTAATTTGTATTTTTAAACAAATCATTAGATTAATGATTTGTGTTTAAAATATAAAATTGACAAGCTTGAAGAATTTCGTATTTTGTTAATATTTTTCGTCGGAAATTGAAATATTTATTAAAAAATCATTATAGATTTCAAAGAAGTTTAATAATTGTTCAACAACTTTAGGTTACGTTGGAGTTTTACATAGAAAATTGGTATTTTCAAACAAAAATCATTACAATTTGAACACGATTTAGAATCTTTTAACAATATTGGATTATAATAGTGTTTTTCGCCTGAAATTGGTATTTATTAATTTAAAAAATTATATTTTCAAGAATATTTACAATTTGGGAACAAATTTAGGTTATGTTAATATTTTTTCCATTAATTTTAACATTTTTGACATTTTTACATTCAATTATAAAAATCTTGTCCTTGTTTTTTAAAATATTATTTTAGATAATAGAGACTATCAAACATAAAAATTTTGTATGAACAATTATTTGATATTTTAATTTAAGAACTGCGTAAGACAAAAATAAAAAATAATGTTTATTTTATTATAATTTTAAGTATTATTATTATTTTTATTATTTTCTTATTTTCTTATTTTCTTATTTATTCTAATGTTTATTTTCTAGTTTTGAAAAAAGGTGTTTTTTTTTGCTCTTGAAGAATTTCGGATTTTGTTAGTGTTTTTCGTCGAAAATTGAAATATTTATTCAAAAATCATTAGATTTGAAAGAAATTTATTAATTTTTTAACAATTGTAGGTCACGCTGGCGTTTTACATTAAAAATTGGTATTAAAAAAAAATAATTATAATTTGAACAAGATTTAGAATCTCTGAACACTTTTGGATTATATAATAGTGTTTTTGGCCTGAAATTGGTATTTTTAATTTAAAAAAATTAGATTTTAAAGAAGATTTACAATTTTGGAACAATTTTAGGTTATGTTAACATTTTTCACATTAATTTACAATTTTGTTTACATCAATTATAAGAAATATTGTCCTGGCTTTTTTCAAATATTATTTTAGATAATAGATACTATGAAATACAAAAATGTTGTATTAATAATTATTTTATATTTCAATTTAAGAACTGCGTGAGACGAAAATAAACAATTATGGTTATTTTCTTATTATTTAAAGTATTATTATTATTTGTGCTATTTTGTTCATTATTTTATTATTTATTTTAATGTGCATTTTATAGTTTTCAGAAATAGGTGTTTTTTTCTTGTTCTTGAAGAATTAAGGATTTTGTTACTGTTTTTCGTCGAAAATTGAAATATTTATTCAAAAATCATTAGATTTCAAAGAAATTTAATAACTTTTTAACAATTTTAGGTTACGTTGGCGTTTTAACATTCAAAATTGGTACTTTAATACAAAAATCATTATAATTTGAACAATATTTAGAATCTTTGAACAATTTTAGATTATGTTAACATTTTTTACAATTATTTTGAAGTTAAGATATTCACTTTGATCAATTATCAAAAACATTTTACTTGTTTTTCTTTTATATTATTTTAGATCATTGATATTATGAACACACAAATTTTGTATCAATAATAATTTTGTATTTTAATTTAATAATTGCGTGAGACAAAAATAAAATAAAATAAATAAATAAAATAGTTTATTTTATTATTTTAAGTATTATTATTATTTTTACTATTTTATTTATTATTTTATTATTTATGTTAATGTATATTCTAGTTTTGAAAAAAAGGTTTTTTTTTCTTGTTCTTGAAGAATTTAGGATTTTGTTAGTGTTTTTCGTCGAAAATTGAAATATTTATTCAAAAATCATTAGATTTCAAAGAAATTTAATAATTTTTTAATAATTTTAGGTTACGTTGGCGTTTTACATTCAAAATTGGTATTTTAAAACAAAAATCATTAATATTTGAACAAGATTTAGAATTTGTGAACGATTTTCGATTATGTTAGTGTTTTTCGTCGGAAATTGGTATTTTTCATAATAAAAATAAAAATCAATAAAGTTTCATATATTTTTAATAATTTTAGGTTATGCTAAGATTGTTTATAATTATTTAAAAGTTAAGATATAAAATTTAATCAATTATCAAAAGTATTTTCCTTGTTTTTCTTTTATAGTATTTTAGATAATAGATACTATGAAACATAAAAATGTTGTATAAATAATTATTTTATATTTTAATTTAAGAACTGCGTGAGACAAAAAAAGACAATAATGTTTATTTTTATTGTTTTATTTTAAGTATTATTATTATTTTTACTATTTTATTTATTATTTATGTTAATGTTTATTTTCTAGTTTTGAGAAAAGGTTGTTTTTTTCTTGTTCTTGAAGAATTTAGGATTTTGTTAGTGTTTTTCGTCGAAAATTGAAACATTTATTCAAAAATTATTAGATTTCAAAGAAATTTAATAATTTCTTAATAATTTTAGGTTACGTTAGCGTTTTACATTGAAAATTGGTATTTTAAAACAAAAATCATTATAATTTGAACAAGATTTAGAATCTTTGAACAATTTTAGGTTATGTTAGCATTTTTTACAATTATTTTGAAGTTAAGATATAGACTTTAATCAATTATCAAAAATATTTTACTTGTTTTTCTTTTATATTATTATAGATAATGGATACTATGAATGCACACAAATTTTGTATCAATAATAATTTTATATTTTAATTTAAGAATTGCGTGAGTCAAAAATAAACAAAAATCGCGCGCACAGCGCGCGTGTTTATTTTCTATTTTTGAAAAAAGGTCCTTCGTAAAAATTACGTTTAAACAAGAAAAAAATCAAAACCGCTACATCGAAAACTACACGTGTCACTTTTAATAAATTCCACCAAAAATTCAATCAACTCGCAATTTCCTTAAAAATACGAATTCCCAATCAAATAGCTGCACTGGATTTCAAAATCGGACGAGGTCGCGTTGTTTAATCAATGTTTAAAAAGCGTGAAATTTCAGCCTTGACGAGCGTGTCTTGATGGCAAACTAATTCGGAGTAAACAAAGCGATGTCATTAAAAAAATCGAACGTGATCGAATGGAAGTGCATAAATATGAAATGAGAACAGACCGCGAAGAAAGTAGACCTTCACCTAACCTGCAAAAACATGTTCTAGGCCAATTCGTTTGTACGATTTATACTGTTTTTGCAGCGGGATTAGGTGCGAAAAGTCCTCGTTCTTCGTGGATTGATAGAAAGATTGTTAAAAACGTGTAACCGATTGGGATTGATGGGAAAATCGCGATTTAGGAGATTACGTGTTACTCACCTTTGCACATTTCTTTGAACCAAACTTTCACTATCACCGGATGATGCTTTCTGTGGTGTATTAACCATAGGGAAAGTGTTTGTATACTTTGTTGAGACGGATTAAGTTCAACTAATTTCTTCACTAAAGCACTTTCCGTAAATCCAGCCATTTCGTGGATTTAACTAACAACCACCAACAACCACTAACAACACACTGCTTCGTTATACCCACACTAGTGCAATTTAGACGTTATAATTCGCGTGTGTGACACGATACCGTCCGTCGGTAAGATAGTTTTCTGTTCCAACAGTCGACGTGATTTCAGGAAAAGAAATTTTACGAATCAGCTTTTATCAAAGAAAACTGTGCATATCAAAATTGTTAAACCTGAGTTTAGTTTAAAGTGTGGCAAGACTTAATTATTTCAAAATTCAAGGAGCAAAGAGCTTGATAAAAAGAAAAATTTTAGTGGAATGATTACCGTCTGTAGGTAACCATTCTGATAAGATAACTATAAAAATGTAATTTTTAATTAAATTATATAATTATTATATAATCAAACATAATTTAATTAGAAATTGATTTATTTATTTTTGTATCAAAAATGAAAAAAAGTATTATTTATCTAAATAAAAAATGTAATTTTATTGAACTGAAAATTTTTTAGGATCGTTTTTTTACTTTTTTCAAATATTTTTTTCATTTCTTACTTTCTTTTTTTTCAATTCTGAAAAAAATCGCGAAAAAATTCGCGTAGAATTTTTAAAGATAATGCAAAAATATAAGCAGCAGACATTGAAATGATAACTTTATTTGCTTAGGAATACAGAGTATGTAGATATAAATCTTGTGGATTTGCAAATATTCTTTGCACGTACAAACGAAATAAAATTTAAAGTTAAAACAATCTTTTAGCATGAGTGAAAAATTTTAAACTGGTAATTATTCTAGAATTTTTAACTGATTGTACTTTTTATCCAAGGTCGGATGTAAGATATTGTTATTTTTTATTTCTTTTTACAATCTGCTAAAATTTTGTTTTTCATTATATAAACTTAAATTCTAAGTGGACGATTGAAAAATCCCGAAAAATGAAATTTCCGACACTGCGAAATTCCCGAATTGGAAAATTCCTGGGTAATAAAATTCTCGAATAATAAAATTTCCGAATAATAAAATTCTCGAATAATAAAATTCCCGAATAGTTTATAATATTCCCGAATAATAAAATTTCCGACACTGAAAAATTCCCGAATTGGAAAATTCCTGAATAATAAAATTCCCGAATAATAACATTCACGAATAATAAAAATTTCAAATAATAAAGTTCCCGAACTGGAAAATTCCTGAATTGAAAAATTCCTCAATAATCAAATTCTCGAATAATAAAATTTCCGTATAAAAAAATTCCCGAAAAGTTTATAATATTACCGAATAATAAAATTCCTGACACTGCGAAATTCCCGAATTAAAAAATTCCTGGATTGGAAAATTCCTGAATAATAACATTACCGAACTGGAAAATTCCCGAAATGTTTATAATATCACCGAATTGGAAACTCCCCGAATAATAAAATGCCCGGCACTGTGAAATTCCCGAATTGGAAAATTCCTAGTAAAATATTCGAATAATAAGATTTCCGAATAATAAAATTCCCGAATTGCAAATTGCCGATCAATAAAATTCCCGAACAGTTTATAATATTACCGAATTAGAAAATTCCCAAATAATAACATTCTCGAAAAATAAAATTTCCAAATAATAAAATTCCCGAATTGGAAAATTCCCGATTAATAAAATTCCCGACACTGCAAAATTCCCGAATTGAAAAATTCCTGAATAATAAAATCCTCGAATAACAAAATTCTCGAACAATAAAATTTCTGAATTATAAAATTACCAAACTGGAAAATTCCCGAATAATAAAATTCCCGAAGAGTTTATAATATTACCGAATTGGAAAATTCCCGAAAAGTTTCTAATATTACCGAATTAGGAAACCGAATAATAAAATTCCCGACACTGCAAAATTCCGGAATAATAAAATTCTCGAATAATAACATTTCCTAATCGTAAAATTCCCGAATAATAAAATTCCCGACACTGCAAAATTCCCAAATTGAAAAATTCCTCAATAATAAAATTCTCGAATAATAAAATTTCCGAATAAAAAGATTACCGAATTGGAAAATTCCTGAATAATAAAATTCTGAAATAATAAAATTGCCGAATTGGGAAATTCCCGACAATACAAAATTCCCAAAATTGAAAAATTCTTGAATAATAAAATTCTCGAATAACAAAATTCTCGAATAATAAATTTTCCGAATCACAAAATTCCCGAATTGCAAATTCCCGAATAATAAAATTCCCGAACAGTTTATCATATTACCGAATTAGAACATTCCCAAATAATAAAATTCCCGATACTGCAAAATTCCTGAATAATAAAATTCTTGAATAACGAAATTCTCGAATTATAACATTTCCGAATAATAAGATTACCGAATTGGAAAATTCCTGAATAATAAAATTCTCGAATAATAAAATTCATTGATGATAAAATTCCCGAATAAAAAAATTACCAAACAGTTTATAATATTACCGAATCGGAAAATTCCCGCATAATAAAATTCCCGAACAGCTTATAATATTACCCGATTAAAAAATTCCTGAATAATGAAATTCCCGAACAGTTTATAATATTACCGAATTGGAATATTCC
>CAKNYM010051470.1:151860-163571 GCA_932195095.1 Andricus curvator
GTTTGGTGTTGTCATTGTTGTTCCCACGAGCAGCTATATATATATTACTCATATAACTCATGTACATACTTATTATTAGTTAACTTTGATATCGTTTGATATATTCACAAATAATGTATTCAATCTTGGAATATTTTTGACTTTGAACGACCTCTAGCTCCTCAGAAATTCATTTTGGGTGGTTGTGGCCATGAAAACTTTTAATCAGGACCTCAAGATCTATCATTTCCCGCAGTTTCGTCCAATTTGACCGAATGTTTTTTTCCCATGTATGGTGTGCGGGGTTCTTTACAGAAAATACAAAATTACGAAATAATACAAACAATTTTTTAAATACAAAGACAAATCAAATTTTGTATTCGAAATGATAATTTTTCGAGCTGGAAAATGGAAGGGAAAAGTTCTGTCGCATCCTATCCCTTTCCCAGCTTTATGATTTCTTTACAACAATTGTCAGAATTATTCAATTTGAAAATTTATGATCAAAAAGTCTTTTCTATTCATGCGTCAACTTTGAATTATGTCAATGAAAAAAGTTTTTCTGTTTGAAACAGATGATTCAAATATTATGAATGAGCATAACTTCCTTAATCTTCAATAAAGTGTATTAATATTGTAGATCAATAGATTTGCCTCGAATCAAGGAATCTTTTCCGTTCTTGCATTAATTTTGAATTATATTAGAGAAAAAAGTTTTACTATAAAAAACCGTGTTTTCAAATATTATGAATTACCGTAGCTTCCTTACTCTTCAATAAAATGTATCAATGCTATAGGTCAATCGATTCGTCTCGAACCAAGGAATCTTTTATATTTTTGAAGAAACCAAAAATTCGCCTTCCATAGTTTAATCGAAGAAGAAATTTCGATGGATGAAGGCAAATGAGTCAAAAACTCATATTTGTTTGGCAAAGTGTGCGACGTTTCTTTGGCATAGGTTCGCCAACCTCATCAGGCTAATTTATTAAAATAAAGATACACCACATAAATAACACATATTTTTACAGGAACATAGTATAAATTAAAAACAAATTTTAAAATTTACCGCTGACAGTCTGAAGTCAACTGAAGAAACAAACCTTGTGTCGTTATCATATACACGTACTCATACACATATTCATGGATAATACATATTGAATTCTATCTTATGGTAAGTTAAGCACCCAAATTTAATTTCTGTAATAATGGAAAATATATTTTGCTAAGAGCATGAATATCGTCTTTTTTATTAATATTATTTGAATTGCTCTTTATATGGATCATCATCATATGGAGATATGGGTGTTCAACTTACCATAAGATAGAATTCAATATGTATTATCCATGAATATGTGCATGAGTACGTGTATATGATAACGACACATGGTTTGTTTCTTCAGTTGACTTTAGACTGTCATTTCAATCGAACAAAATGGTTCCTTCATATTTAATTTAACTTAGATGCGTTAAAATTTATGTTTCAACCAGTGAATGTCAGCGTTAAATTTTAAAATTTGTTTTTGATTCATACTATGTGGCTGTAAAAATATGTGTTATTCATGTGGTGTTTCTTTATTTCAATAAATTAGCCTGATGAGGTTGCCGAACTAATGCCAACAAACCGTCGCACACTTTGAAAAACAAATATGAGTTTTTGACTCATTTGTCTTCATCCATCGAAATTTCTTCTTCAATTTTATATTCTTGCATCAACTTTTAATCATGCTAATGAAAAAAGGTTTACTATAAAAAATCGATTTTTAAAATATTATTGAGTGCTAAAAAAATGCAACAAATATTTTTCGAAATTCAGCAGTCAGTTTCAAGATATTAATGGAGAAAATAAGCCCTCCAAATTTCACCAATTTATCTGAAACCGTTTTCAAGTTATCGTGTTAACAAAAAAGTGTGATATCCACACACACACACACACATACACACACATACACACACATGCACACACACATAGAAAATTGTATTAGGCATTTTTGAATTGAGGAAGGTTTAATTGAATGAATTTAAAATTTTTGGAAAATGTTACCATTACAAAGCTTCCTCTATGAGGAAGCAAAAAGGGAGCGTCCACATCAGGGCTTTCCTAAAATTTGATTTTTGGTGATCGATTCCTCCCATCCCAACTTGTTCGTTTTCCAAAAAAAGAAATTTCTTATTTTGATTTTTTCAAATCGGTCAACATCAAACTGTGCCATAATGATGTGTCATAATGATCCTTGGATCATTATGCAGTAATGTAAGAAAATGTACAAAATTAAATGAAAAAATATAGTTAAATCAGGGTTGGGAAGTAACTACTTCCTTTTAACAAGTAACTGTTACTAGTTACTTTCTTTTAGTAACGATAGTGGTCACGACATTACCTTTATAAGTAAGTAACGAATTGGTAACTAGTTACATTTTTTCAGTAACAGTAACTATAAAAACCGTTATTTTTTTAGTTAATTTCGGAATGTAGTTCACAAGTCTTTTTTAAGACAATCAATCAATTTGATTGCTTTTCCAACTATTTTTTCATTTTCACTGTTCAAATTGTGGTGACAGATAGCCATAGAAATTTATAGCCCAATATAGGAAAATCGACATTTTTCTCCCACAATCGGATACAGAATTTTCTAAAATCTATAAAAATACTAAGAAAGAAAGAAAAAAATAATTTCAAAGTTAAATATTCATTTTCCTTTCGTTGATAATTAATTTTTTAAACTGGAAATAGATCTATTCCAGTTGTTTTACTTATTATTTTAATTGAAAATTCATCTTTTTCTTTTAAATTTTATTATTTGGTTGAAAATGTCATTATTCTGTTCGAAATTGAACGATTTCGAAAGAAAATCATTTTACTTGGTTAAAAATTCAACTGCTTTGTTTAAAATTAGTTTTTTTGGTTGAATTAAACTGTTTCTTGATTTAAAATTAAATTTGTTTTTGGTTGAAATATATGAACTATTATATTTATAGTAGAGCATTCATCTTTTTTCGTTAAAAATTAATTTTTGAAATTAGAAATTCAAAACTATGACATTTTTGGTTGGAAATTGATCTTTTTTAGTTAAAAATTCATATATTTTGTTTAAAATTCTTTTTTTATGGAAAAAATTAATCTTCTTGATTGAAAATTCATCTCTTTGGTGTTAAATTGCACTTTTTTGTTGAAAATTCGCCTTGCTGGCTTGAAACTTCAACACTATGGTTGATTTTTTTTCTGTCTTGGCTGAAAATTCAACTATTTTGTTGAAATATTGTTTTTTGGTTGAACGTAACTGTTTTTGATTAAAAATAATAATATTTTTTTATTGAAATATCAGCTATTACATTTTTTGTTAAGAAGTCATCTTTTTTCGTTGAAAATTATTTTTTCAATTGAAAAAAAATTAATGTATTTTGTTAAAAGTACATCTTTTTGGGAAAAAAATATCTTCTTGGTTGCAAATTCATCTCTTTGGGTTTAAATTAACCTATTTTGTTGTACATTCGTATTTTTGGTTGAGTTCAACTGTACCTGATTCTAAATGGAAATCTTTTTTGGTTGAAATTTTAACTATTAACTTTTTAATTGAGAATTCATCATTTTTGGTTGAAAGTTGAACTACCTTCTTGGAATTATTTTTTTTTTTGAAGATTCATCATTTCAGTTGAAAATTTATCTGTTTCGTTGAAAAATTAACTATTTTGTGAACATTCTTTTGGTTAAACAATAATTTTTTAAAATGAAAATTGAACTATTCCATTTTTTGTTTAGAATTTATATTGTTTAGTTAAAGATTCAACTATTTGATTGTATATTTGTTTTTTTTTTAATTTTAAAATACATTGTTTTTGTTGAAAATATGTCTGTTTCGGTAGAAAATTTATAATTTTTAGTTGAAAATTCATGTAATTTGTTAAAAATGTAACGTCTACTAAAAAATTTTCCATTGGGCTTAGAATATTGTAAATTTTCTAGAAGTGGAAGTCGTAACTAGGTAAATTTAAAGAAACACTTTTAGAAAGAAATCATTAATTTTCAGCGTCAAAGAGATTTATAGCTTAAAATAAGAAAGCTGCAATTTTTCTTCTAGAAATCCAAAATTTTCTAAAACATTCCTTTGTTTTAGGAATATGATGTGGATCATGACTAATCTACGACTTTCATTAAAAAGTTTAACAACTATCACTCGTAAGTTATGAATAAAGTTTTGTAAAAATTTAATTTGGATATATGTTTCTAAAATACAAAAGCAAATAAAAAATTAACGATAGTTACTATTTTTGGGAAATGCAACCAAGAAAAAGTTACGTTTTGAATCGGTAAGAGATAAAATAAAAAACAAAATTTCGATTTTTGAAGATTTCAAAATAAAATTGTGAAGCTTTTTAAGGATCTTTAAAGGTTTAAAGAAAATAGGAAATTTTTGTTAAGTTTGCTGGGAACATTTAAAATGATTTTTTATTTTTTTATTTTGAAAAATTAATTGCAAGAGAATATTCAGAAAGATTAAAATTTTTTGTTAGAATGATAAGTGACAATTGAACAATTATTGATTTGAAGAATAATCGAGTCAGTTTAAAATATAGTTCGAAGTTTTGAAAAGATTCCAAAATAATTTAAAACGTGAAAAGATTTCAAAATATTTAAAACACAATGTAGATTTTTGAAGATGTCTAACACAAAATTTATAAGCTTTTTAAACATTTGGAAAGGTTTTCAATGGATAAAAGATTTGTATTGAAATGCCTAGAAAAACTAACAATATTTTTTCGTTGAAAAATTAATTTGAAAAAAATATTTAATAAGACTTGCAAAATGTTCAAAAAAGAATTTGAATGATTTTAAGGTATTTTTTTGTACTTTTACAGGAATTTCAAAAAATTGCAGGAAAAATTCGATTTCCAAGATAATAAAATTATTATTAGATTCCTGGGAAATTTTCAAATGATTTTTTTGAAACAAATTTTTATGAGAATATTTAAAAATATTTCGAAACAAATTTTAATGTAAAAATTAATGTTTCTAGCTTAAAATTGCTTAAAATGATATAATTTTGGAACTTTATAAATTTTTAGATTCATTCTTCAATTCCTAGCATTGAAAATAATAGCGTGGATTTCTATTTCTTTAAATATTTCAACTGTGCAATGTATAACAGTTAAAATTAGAAATTTTGCAGTTTATCGGCTTTTAATTTTAAAAATTTAAATTGAAAAATTTTAAAAGCTTTCATTTCATTTGCAAAAATTATTGAGTGTTTTAATTTGCTGTTCAGTTTTTACAACATCAGATGAAAAAATTGTTATCTTCAAGAGTTCGAATCTTTTAATTTCAATGAACATGATCAATCTTTCTCAAATGTTCAATTTTTATTTGCAGTCAAAAAGTTATTCTTTTTTGACCTAGGATAAGAAATATTAAAATTATTGCAACGACATAATTTTAAATGACATTGCATGGTTTCCAATCGGTTGCTATATATTTACAGAAAAAACTTCAAACGTAAAGCTTTTTGTTTTTTGTAATAACTATTATTTATTATTGTCTTTTAATATTGTACCATTCCTTTGATGTTTAAACACATCTTAATTTGAAATTATATCATTGCAATATTCTAAATATCTGTCATCCTAGGTCGAAAAAGAACAACTTTTTGGCTGCAAAACCTGTAAATTCCTGTGGATTCTTGTAGTTGTGAATTCTTGTAGAAAATTAAAACTACAATAAAATACAACAATGTACAAAAAGATTCCTGTGAAATAATTATAATTAATAAATTAAGTTAATCCTTTCTAGGGAATAAACGTAATATAGTTTTTGATAATGTCAAGACATTGTGTCTAATATTGAATTGATTGAAAATGTATAAGATGATATGCTTAGGCACAGAGTTTTTAATTCGGCACAACATTTTTTATATAGTAACGAATTTTCACATGTTGATAGAGTTTATGCTTAAAAAAAACATAATTGTTTATTAAATCTAATGAACATCTGGTAATCACTCATGCAGACAAAGGTAACATCACTGTTGTTCTTAATAAAGAATCTTATTATAACAAAATGCAGAATTTGTTAAATGAAGTGATAACATATCATAAATTAGATGAGGATCTTCAAAAAGATTTAAAAAAGAAACTTTTAAATTATTAAACTCATGAAAATTAGTGGTTATTTGGATAAAAACATATAACGTCATGATATATTAGTTCATGACACTAACATTCCTAGAATATATGGCTTACTTAAAATTCATAAACCAAACTTTCCATTGCGACCTGTTGTTTCTTTGATCAGTTCTCCAACATACAAACTGGCTAATTTACTGAATAATATTTTTAAAAAAGCTTTAATAGTACTGAAAAGTGAAAAAAAAAAAAATTTTAGGACTTAAAAACATAATAGTTGAAAGAACAGTTCCTTCTGATCATATTATGGTTTCCTTGGATGTGTGATCTCTATTCACTAATGTTCCGATAGATTTGGTGATGAACAGTATTTTGAAGTAGATGGATCAATATAAAAAATTCCAGAGGGGTACCTTTTGAGTGAGTTTGAAAAAGGAATACAGTTTTTAATGGAACAAGCAGTTTTTCAATTTAATAATAATATGTTTTACAGGCAGGATTTTAACATTGATACATCTTTTGGATACGTTGATGAGACTTCAATTATTTCACCGAAAAATAAATTAGTTTCTGTTTTACGTCAATTCAATTCTTTCGACCTCCGGCTTAAATTTACACATGAGATTGATTGAAAAATTACTTTTTGAATGTGAAAGTTATTAAAACTGATAATGGCACTATTGTCACAGATTGGTATAGAAAGATTACTTATTCAGGTAGATACATCAAGATTTTTACAAGTCCAATATTGATTTTCTTAAAAAAACTGTTTCTCAATAAATATCCAAAAGAATTTTTTCAAACATACATTAATGACAAAATAAAAGCTTCTAAAGACTTCTTTCCAGAACAACCAAATTTATGTAAATTTAGATCATTGTAGAAATCTAACTTTTTGTTTTTGTACCATTCTATTGTAGCTTTTTTTCTTAAGGTTAAAATTTTGTTTAGTGAATTCTATATTATAACAACATTTAGGATTGATTCCAAACTTGATAAGTTTATAAAATTAGGCAAAGATTCCCTTGAAATTTTCAAGCTTACTAATGCAGTATATGAAATTTTTTGCTTAAGTTGTGATACATATTATATAGACCATACTAGTAGATTACTTTCCACTAGAACCAAAGAACATCATGATAATTTTGGAAACAATCCAAGGACCCATATGTTATCGCCCAACATAAGGTCGAAACTGGTCATCAGTTTGACTGAGAACATGTTTTGGTTTTACATCATGAGCCTAATAAGTTAAAAAGAATTGTAGCAGAAATGTTCTTTGTCAAGAGGGATGGTAATAAATGTTTAGAAGTAATAACTGATCTTACTGATTACAGTCCAATATACAACGTAATCTTAGATTCATTAATTTAAGATCCAATTTTTTGAGTCATACTCTTGTCATCACATCATTATTATTGTCACATCATGTTTATACTTTCTCTCTTTTGATGTTTACCATCAATATAAAGCAGAATGCTTATTCTGATTCCTTTTTCACAATTAACTGGTTTTGACTTCTATTTGGTTAACAAATTTGCAATGTCTCTATTACTTATTACTGATACTACACTACCTTTCAACATGTGCAAATTTAAAATTCTAATAACCATAGGTAAAGATTTTTCAATTTTTAATTCTTTAACTTCCCTTTTTTTAACGTTTACATTTCGTGTGAAATTTGGTTTTCTCTACTTTTACAATTACTAATGTTTTTCACAGAACTAGCTTCTTTGAACTGCTACATATTAACTTCTTTAATTTCACTGAGGACTTCCCTTTGACTAATTTGGATTATTGTTTTCTAATAAGGAGAGCATTTGTTTTTCTAAACGTCCACTGTTGTTTTTTACAATAAATGATCTGCTTCACATCATACAGGTCTTTTCTGGTCTGAAGTATGAATGAAGGATGAATTATTTTCGAATAATTTGGATTATTGTTTCCTGATGAGAAGAGCATTTGTTTTTCGAAACGTCGACTGTTGTTTTTCACAATAAAGATCTTCATCTTTCCTGGTCTGAAGTATAGATGAAGTATAAATGATGAATTCTTTTTCACTAATTTGGATTAATGTTTCCTGATGAGCAGAGCATTTGTTTTTCGATACATCAACTGTTGTTTTTGACAATAAAGATCTTCTTTATACCATGGAGGTCTTTTCTGGCCTGGAGTATGAATGAAGAATGAATGATGAATTCGTTTTGACTAATTTGGATTATTGTTTCTTGTTGAGGAAAGCATTTGTTTTTCGAAACTTCGACTGTTGTTTTTTACATCAAAGGATTTTCTTTACATCATAGAGAGGTCTTTTCTGGTCTCACGCATGAATGAAGTATGAATGATGAATTTTTTTTGAATAATTTGGATTATTGAAGGAACCATAAATTGGAGAAGGCAAATTAGTGAAAACTCACATTTATTCGTCAAAATTAGTGATGTTTCGTTAGCATGGGTTTGCCAACCTCCTCAGGCTAGTTTATTAAAAGAAACACCACATAAATATCACATTTTTATAGACAAATAGTATAAGTGAAAACAGATTTGAAGAAAAAATTACCGTTAACATTCACTGCTTAAAGGATGATTTTAACGCGTCTAAGATAAAAGAGATATGAAGAACCCATTTTTGGTTCAATTTGGCTGATGATTTAAAGTATATTGAAGAGACAAACCTTGAGTCATATCATACACACAAACATACCACACACACATACATAGAGAAATAATACAGATTAATGTCCATCTATCTATTGGAAAGTTAATCAGAAATTTAATTTCTGTAATAAAGGAAAATATATTTTATTAAGAGGATACATATCTTCTTTTTTATTATTATTATTCGAATTACTGTTAATATGGATCATCTCTGAAATTAGTATTTTTTTTGTAGTTAGATTCTGGATCCATAATTAGTACGTTATCCCAATCAAATGTGTGACTAAAGTTATATTGGTGTTTATAAACAAACAACTCCGTTTTATTTTTATTAATATTGTAACTAATTGACCTGTAATACCTGTAATAAATTGACTAAAACCTTAGACAGTTTTGTAAAATTATTATTAGAAAAAATATGGCAAACCTTAAACTGGTGTACATGTGAACGAATATAGTTGTTGTTTACTACCTTGTTGTGAGAGTGATATTTAATTTTGTTTATGGGGATTTTTATTTTTTTATTAATGGCACGAATCGGATAATCATCATTGATTAGTAAAAGTTTAATTATTTGTAAATTTTTTAAGTGAAACTTATTAATAATATTGCTCTGTCAACAAGATTGTAAACGATATTTTTTTTCTGTTGGATAGGATTATGTGAAAGAAAGTTAATTAGTCTGCCTGATGACATTGGCTTTTGGAACCAATTAGTGATAATATGATTATCATTTCTAATTAACGTTATGTTTAAGAAATGAATACTCTTATTCCGTTCTAATTCGAAAAACAAATGCTCTGCTGATCAGGAAGCAATAATCCAATTATTCGAAAAGAATTCATGCTTCATTCATACTTCAAAAAGGTCTTGATGACTACATCAACATGTTTTTTTTTTGAACACATAGGATCGTGTCATCGAAAAATCTGTAACACAGAAGAGGAATAAAATCATAAATATTTCTTTACTCTCTTAGACATGTTTCTTTCAGATCATCCATTACAATATCCACAAACAAAAATGAGATTAGTGAGCCAATTGGCGTGCCATACATTTGTTTATAAATATTGTAATTAAAAGTGAAAAAGGTATTTTCAAAAAGGAATTTCGTACAATTTATAATATCATTAAATGGAATTTTGCATTGGTTATGAATAAATTTAACTCTCCTTTCTAAACTTTCTAAAACCATGTTACAAGGGATATTTGTAAATAAAGAGCTGATATCAAGAAAAAGAAGAACATAATCGTCGTCAGTATTTATATCCTTATTTTTTTCTTTTAATTCAAAACTGATACTGATATTAAAAGAGGGGTTTTAATGTAATGTTTTAATTCATCATAAATTATTTTAGCCAAAAAATGTGTTGGACTATTAACAAGAGAAATAATAGGACGAAAAGGAACGTTTTGTTTATGAATTTTTGACAAATCATAAAGCTAAAAGCTAAACTGTGTCAGTTGAAGTAAGTTGATTACTGTGGTATTTGTATTTTAAAAAATTGTCATTAAGAGTTTTTAAATTTTTTGATGGGCTTACCTGTAGTTTTCTCAACGGGTTTTTATTCACTGGAATGTAAGTCGATGTGCCGGCAAGCGAATTGGCCATTTTTGTGTTGTAATTGAATTTTTTTAAACAAACAGTGAAGTTACCTTTGTCATTGTGTAGATCTGACGATTGAAGAACCGATTTTACATTTTTGATAATATCAATGACTTCTTGTTTTGAACAATTTGAACGAACATTATAATTAGGCCCTGAGGAGACAATATCAATAATGTCTATTGGTATTTGAATGTCCGTTAAATTTTGAAACCAATGATCTTTATTTGTCTTCAATTGGTCATGCTGATTAGAGAACAAGGAGTCGAAGAACTTTTTTAAAAATATTATCAACAAGGTCAGAGTCCAAAATGTTTTTTCTCATTTTTTCAAGTGTTCTATTCAAAAAATTGATATGAAAATTAATATCTCGAATTTCAATTTTTAGTAATTAATAATATTAATATTAATGAAAATAAAACGAAATTGGTTGTTTAAAAACACCAACATAACTTTAGTCACACATTTGATCAGGATAATGTAAAAATGATGGATCGAGAATCTAACTATAAAAAAAGACTGATTTCAGAGAAACCAGTAATTCGAATAATAATAATAAAAAAGAAGATATGTATCCTCTTAATAAAATATATTTTCCTTTATTACAGAAATTAAATTTCTGATTAACTTTCCAATAGATAGATGGACATTAATCTGTATTATTTCTCTATGTATGTGTGTGTGGTATGTTTGTGTGTATGATATGACTCAAGGTTTGTATCTTCAGTATACTTTAAATCGTCAGCCCAATTGAACCAACAATGGGTTCTTCATATCTCTTTATCTTAGACGCGTTAAAATTATGTTTTAACCAGTGAATGTTAACGGCAATTTTTCTTTAAATCTGTTTTTACTTATACTATTTGTCTGTAAAAATGTGATATTTATGTGGTGTTCCTTTTAATAAACTAGTCTGAGGAGGTTGGCGAACCCATGCTGACGAAACATCACTCATTTTGACGAGTATATGTGAGATTTTTTCTCATGTTCCTTCTCCAATCAAAACTTCTTGAATATAACTATGGAAGGCGATTTTATGGTTTCTTCAATAATCCAAATTAATCCAAAAACTCTCTCTGTGATGTAACACCTCTCTGTGATGTAAAGAAAATCCTTTATTGTAAAAAACAACAGCCGTAGTTTCGAAAAACAAATGCTGTCCTTACCAAGAAGCAATAATCCAAATCAGTCAAAAATAATTCATCATTTATACTTCATCTATACTCTAGACCAGTCGACGTTTCGAAAAACAAATGCTCTGCTCATTAGGAAACAATAATCCAAATGATTTGAAAATGATTCATCCTTCATTCATACTTCAGACCAGAAAAGACCTGTATGGTATAAAGAAGAT
>CAKNYM010051470.1:183181-207463 GCA_932195095.1 Andricus curvator
ATTAAAAAAAACGAGTTTTCAACAAAATGGTTAAATTTTCAAACAAATTGTGTAATTTTAAACTGAGTAGTTCTATTTTCTATCAAAGCAGTTGAATTTTCAACCAAAAATAAGAATTTTCAACAAAAAAGTTCATTTTCAACCAAATAGTTTAATTTTCTACCAAATTGTTGAATTTTCAAATAAAAAAGTACAATTTTCAACCAAAACTGGAATAACTATAATTTCACATAAAAAAATTAATTTTTAACAAAAAAAAGAACGAATTTCCAACAAAATGGTTAAATTTTCAATTAAATAGTTTAATTTCGAACAAAATAGCTCTATTTTCTACCAAATTGTTGAATTTTCAAATGAAAAAGTACAAATTTCAACCAAAACTGGAACAGCTACAATTACAGATAAAAAATTAATTTTTAACAAAAAAAATTAATTTTCAACAAAATGGTTAAATTTTCAATTAAATAGTTTAATTTTGAACCAAATAGCTCTATTTTCTACCAAATTATTGAATTTTCAACTAAAAAGTACAATTTTCAACCAAAACTGGAATAGCTACAATTACAGATAAAAAATTAATTTTTAACAAGAAAAAAACGAGTTTTCAACAAAATGGTCAAATTTTCAAAGAAATAGTTTAATTTTAAACTTAGTAGTTCTAGCTTCTATCAAAACAATTGATTTTTCAACCAAAAATAAGAATTATCAACAAAAAAGTCCATTTTCAACTAGATAGTTTAATTTTCTACCAAATTGTTCAATTTTCAAATAAAAAAGTACAATTTTCAACCAAAACTGGAATAGCTATAATTTCAGTTTAATGTGAAAAATTAATTTTTAACAAAAAAAAATTAATTTCCAACAAAATAGTTGAATTTTCAATTAAATAGTTTAATTTCAAACCAAATAGCTCTATTTTCTACCAAAGAAGTTGAATTTTCAACCAGAAATATGAATTTTCAGCAAAAAACTTCATTTTCAGCCAAACAGTTTAATTTTCTACCGAATTGTTGAATTTTCAACTAAGAAAATACAATTTTCAACCAAAACTGGAATAGCTACAATTTCATATAAAAAAATTAATTTTATCAAAAAAAGACGCAATTGCAACAAAACGGTTAAATTTGCAAATAAATAGTTTAATTGTAAGCCAAATAGCTTTATTTTCTACCAAAGCAGTTGAATTTTCAAGCAAAAATATTAATTTTCAACAAAAAAGTCCATTTTCTACCAAATCCTTTAATTTTCCACCAAATTGTTGAATTTTCAACCAAAAAGAGGAATTTTTCACAAAACAGTTCAATATTCGACTCGAGTATATGAATTTTTGACAAAAAAGTTACCTTCCGACCAAATAATTAAATTTTCAACTAAAATGATGAACCTTCAAACAAACAAAAAATAATTTTTGACAAAGTAGTTCAACCTTAAACCAAGTAGTTGATTTAAAAAAATAAAAAAATAAATTCTTAACAAAACATGTTCATAGTTCAACAAAAAAGATTTTCAAAATCAAAAATCGAAAATAGTTGAATTCAACCAGAAAAGACGAATTTTTAAAAAAATAGTTGAATCCTCAAACAAAACCCAAAACAGATTGATTTACAACCAAGAAGTTGCATTTTTCACAAAAATTATGAATTTTCAACCAAGAAAATTCATTTTCTTCCAAAAAAGACAAATTTTCAGCACAAGCAATAAATTTTTAAACAGAAAAAATCAATTTTCAATTTAAAATATCAATTTTCAACCAACAATGAAATAGTTACATTTTCAGTGCAGAAAATTAATTCTCAACAAAAAAAAAATAGAATTTTTAGCAGAATAGTTCAATTTTAAACAAAAGAGAAACCTTTCAACTAAAATCATGAATCATTAAAAAATGTAACTTTGAACGAAAGATTTCATTCAACCAAAGTGTTGAATTTTCAACCAAAAAGATGATTTTTTAACCAAAAAGATTAATAAAAAATCCTAGAGCATTTTCCACAAATTTACAAATTTTCAAGGATTTGAATGATTATCAGGCTTTTAAAAATAATTTGGAGGATTTTAAAGGTATTTTAAAGAGTTTTAAAAAGTTTCAAGGGATTTCAAAAGATTTCAGAGAATTTGAAAAATTTTAGGGAATTTTAAAACATTCCACGAAATTTTTAATGGATTTCAATAATTTGATATGGAACGATTTCACAGGACGTATGAGGTGGTAAAATATTTTAAAAGATTCCAGAAGGATTTTATAAGATTTCTGAGGATTTCAATTATTTTAAGGGATTTTAATAGCTCTCAAGGTATTTTAATAAATTTATCAGGAATTCGGAAAATATCATCAGATTTCATAGAATTGCACGGAATTTTATAATATTTGAATGAATTACAAAGAATTCATTTACAAGAAGTGAGGATTTCGTAGGTTTTTAAAGATTTAAAGAGATTTTTGAATATTTTTTGCAATTTATTTGGATTTGCACTTGAATTCTTAATGATTTATCCTGAATTATCAATAGTTTGTCCTGAATTCTTAATAATTTATCCCGAATTCTTTTCAATTATTTTGAATTCTTTGATATCAACTTGAATTTATTTAATTCACTGGAATTCTTTTGAATTCACTAAATTCTACTCAATTCTTACTGAATTCTTACTGCTTACTGAATTCAATTAATTTTTCATACTTTTTTGGAATTATTTTCAATTCACTTGAATTTTTTTTTAATTAAACATGAATTTTTACGAATGACATCTGATTCTTCTCATTTCCCTTAAAGTCCTCTAAATTCACTTCAATTGCACTGAAATCAATGGAATTTTTTTATTTATTCCAATTCTTTTGAATGCTTTAGAATTATTTATGGAAAGTTACCATATATAACTGATAAAATTACCACAAATGACCGAAAAATTTCATAAATCGCCGGAGATTTATGGAAATTAAAAATATGAATTTCAGGTAATTTATGGTAAGTTACGATATTTACCTGTAAAATTACCATAAATGACCGAAATTTTTCATAAATTTCCAGAAATTTTTGAAAATGAATTTTGGGTAATTTATGGTAAGTTGCCATATTTACCTGTAAAATAACCATAAATGACCGAAAATTTCCGGAATTTTATGGAAATTCTTGAAAATGAATTTTGGGTAATGTATGGCAAGTTACCATATTTACCGGTAAAATTACCATAAATGTCCGAAAATTCCCGTAAATTTATGGAAATTCTTAAAAATTAATTTTGGGTAATTTATGGTAATTTATCATATTCACCTGTAAAATTACCATAAATGACCGAAAATTTTCATTAATTTCCGGAAATTTATCGAAATTTTTAAAAATGAATTTTGGGTAATTTATATTAAGTTACCATATTCACCGGTAAAATTACCATAAATCACCGAAAATTTCCGGAAATTTATGGAAATTCTTGAAAATGAATTTTGGGTAATTTATGACAAGTTACTATATTTACCTGTAAAATCACCATAAATGACCGAAAATTTTTATAAATTTCCGGAAATTTATGGAAATGTTTACAAATGAATTTTGGGTAATTTATGGTAAGTTGCCTTATTTACCGGTAAAATTGCCGTGAATTAACGAAAATTTGCATACATTTCCGGAAACTTATGGAAATTTTTAAAAATGAATTTTCGGTCATTTATGGTAAGTGACGATATTTACCTGTAAAATTACCATGAATGACCGAGAATTTTCATTAATTTCCGGAAATTTATCGAAATTTTTAAAAATAAATATTGGGTAATTTATGTTAAGTTACCATATTTACCGGTAAAATTACCATAAATGTCTGAAAATTCCCGGAAATTCATGGGAATTCTCAAAAATAAATTTTGGGTAATTTATGGTAAGTTACTATATTTACCTGTAAAATTACCGTGAATGACCGAAAATGTCCATGCATTTCTGCAAATTTATAGACATTTTAAAATTGTATTTTAGGCAATTTATTGTAAGTTACCATAAATCACCTCTAAAATTACCTTATATTACCAAAAATTTCTGACAATTTTTTTATTGATTTTTTGACGCTTCTTTATTCAAAATCTAATATTGATTGAAATCATGATTGTATTTCAAGAAATGTCTGAAATCATCCATTTGTTATAAAAAATATCGTATGCGCCAAGGGGGAGAGGCACTTTTTCCCCTAGGTGCATAATATACTATTTGTTTCACTTTTTAGGGTTTCGTTAGACTAAGGTTTCGTAACAGTGAGGGAAAATGAGGGGAGGAGAGGTGTTGGGAGTGGGGGGAAATAAGGGGAGGGGGTTCGAGGGAAAATTAGGGTAGGAGAACTAGGGAGAATAAGGGAAAATTATGGAAGAAGAAGTAGGGGAAGTGAAGTTAGATCAAAGGAAATTATAAGACGAGAACTAGGGTTAATGAGAAGCGGGGAAGTGAGGGGAAATGAGGTGAGGAATAGAAGGTAAAGTGATGAGAAATTATAGGAGAAGAAGAAGGGGAAGTGAGAGGAAACTATGGGAGAAGAAGTAGGGGAAGTGAGAGAAAATGAGAGGACGGGAAGTAGTTAAAATGCGGGGAAATTTTCGGAGAAGAAATACAGGCAGTGAAGGGAAATTATGCGAGAAGAATTAGTGAAAGTGAGAGGAAATTAGAAAAGAAGAAGCCGTGGGGAAGTGAATGGAATTAATTGGATGACAAGTAGGAGAATTAGGTGAAACATGGTGAGCGGAAGTAAGGGAAAATTAGGGGAAGGGTAGAAGGTGAGGTGCTGAAAAATTATGAGAGTAGAAGTAGAGAAAGTAGGGAAAATAAAGGGATGGGGAGTAAGGGAAGTTATGGGAAACGAGGGGTGGGGAAGTAAGGGAAATACGGAGAGTGGAATAATAAGAGGTAAGTGGAAATGAGGAAAAGGGAAGTAAGAGAAATGAGGAAGGGGAAGCAGTCGTAGTGGGGAAGGGGTAATTGGGGTTAGAGGAAGTGGGGAAAAATTATAAGAGAAGAAGTAGGGGAAGTTACGTTAAATAAAAGGAAATTAAATGAAGAGAAGTAGGGTAGGGGCGGGGAAGTCAGGGGAAATGAGGTGAGGGATGGAAGGTGAAGTGATGAGAAATTATAGGAGAAGAAGGGAAAGTGAGGCAAAACTGTGATAGAAAAAGTAGTGGAAGTGTGGTCTAATGAGAGAAAATTATGGGATGAGAAGTATGGAAAATGAAGGGTGGGAAAGTGAGGAGAAATGGGGGAAAATACGGGGAGGGGTAAAAGGTACAGTAAGGGGAAATTATGGGATAAGAAGGAGAAGTGAAAGGAAATGAGGGAGGGAAGCAGTTGAAGTGCAGGGATATTACTGGAGAAGAAATACAGGAAGTGAAGGGAAATTGTAGGAGAAGAAGTAAGGGAAGTGAGAGGAAATCAGAAAAAAAAGAGACGGAGAAGTAAATGGAAATTGTTGGATAGGAAGTAGGGGTAATATGTGAAATAAGGTAAGCGGAATTGAGGGAAAATTAGGGGAGGGGTAAAAGGTGAAGTGATGGGAAATTATGAGAGGGGAAGTAGAGGAAGTATCTAAAATAAGGGAACTGGGAGTAGGGAAAATTATGATTGATGAGGGGAAATAAGGAGAGAGGAATTATGGGAAGTAAGTGGAAATGAGGGGAAGAGAAGTAGGAGAAATGGGATAAATGGGAAAGGGTAGCAGGGGAAGTGAGGTGTGTGTGGAGTAGTTGGGAGGAATGAGAGGAGTGGGGGATGGCTAATTAGGAAGGGGAGCTTTAGCTGGGGAAGTGAGGAGAGGGGGAAGTAGTAGATGATAAATAAAAAATTTATAAATTTAGATTAAAAATTGTTTTATTTAATTTATAAAAGATTCCGTCAACTTGGGATGGGTGTAGATGATTTTAAGGCAAAGTTCTCCCATAATTGACCACTGTCAGCCCTAATTATTAAGAGAACGTCAACTTCAGAACGGTCCAAGGATTTATTGAAATAAATGTCCCTCGGAGAGGATTTCGTCTGAAGGGAAGACGTCATCCGGGAATAATTTAAGAGGGATGAATGCTACCAAATTTCTACTGCTTCGCCATAGACCAAAAAAATGGAATTATAGTCGGAAATGGGTTTGTTATTTATTAATTCAGAACGTCTGGAGATTAAGAGGACAAATATTATTTAAAGAGTATCTTCCAATTTGAGATCTACTTAGGAGGGCAAAGTGTCTCATTAAATTCTAAGACACTGAAGAAAATTAAAATAGGGTAATTAGAGAGACAGAGAGAGAGAGAGAGAGAGAGAGAGAGCATTGGGAGAGATTCATAAGAAATTGAGCAAGTTTGTGAAAGTAGGAATGACCCAGTTGAAAAGTATACTTTTATGAATTTTTATTCAGGAAACCTAGATGATAAAAATTAGGTATACTATTTCCTTTTTCAAGAAATTTAGGATTTCTTCACAAAAAATGTCAAAAATGTTCTCAACACGGGAAATAGCGCGATTTTGACGGAAATAGTGAAATAAATTATTTTAAATAATTTATTTTGTGTATTTTTTTTATTTTTTTTGTGTGTATTTTCTGAAAAAAGTTTCTTCTCTCGATCTCTCTAGTAGCTTAATGGGAAGGCACCCGACCGGCAATCGGAAGTTCTGTGGTTCGTTTCCCAGCGGAGCGACAGGAGAAGATTTTTTTTTCAGAAAAAGAAAAATTAATTGAAATAATTTTTAATTTATAGCTCCATCTAGTCTGAAAAGACGTTAAAAATTTATGTTATGCTCTGATGATATTACAGATTCCTCAAAAAATTTGATTTGTACCACCAAGCAAAATAGTGCGTTTTAACGGATTTTCAGACTAGATGGGGATATGAATTAAAAATTATTTTAATTAATTTTTTTCTGAAAAAAGGTCTTCTCCTTTCGCTCCGCTGGGAATCGAACCTCAGAACTTTTGATTGCCGGTCGGGAGCTTTCCCATTAAGCTACTAGAGAGATCGAGAGAAGAAACTTTTTTCAGAAAATACACTTCTAATTTTGCTAGATGGTACACGTTAAATTTGTTCAAGGAATCTGTATTATCAGAGAATAATAGACATTTTGAACGTCTTTTCAGACTAGATGGAGATACGAATGAAAAATTATTCTAATTAATTTTTTTCTGAAAAAAGATCTTCTCCTTTCGTTTATTTTCTGAAAAAAGTTTCTTCTCTCGATCTCTCTAGTACCTTAATGGGGCAGCACCTGACCGGAAATCTGTAGTTATGTGGTTTGATTTCCAGCGGAGCGAAAGGAGATCTTTTTTTAGAAAAAAAATTAATTGAAATAACTTGTAATTCATAGCTCCATCTAGTCTGAAAAGACGTTAAAAATTTCTGTTATTGTCTGATGATAATACACATTCCTTAAAAAATTTGATTTGTACCACCTAGCAAAATAATGCATTTTAACGTATTTTCAGACTAGATAGGGATATGAATTAAAAATTATTTTAATTAATTTTTTTCTGAAAAAAGGTCTTCTCCTTTCGCTCCGCTGGGAATCGAACCTCAGAACTTTCGATTTTCGGTCGGGTGCTTTCCCATTAAGCTACTAGAGAGATCGAGAGAAGAAACTTTTTTCAGAAAATACACGCATTATTTTGCTAGATGGTACACGTTAAATTTTTTCAAGGAATCTTTATCATCAGAGAATAACAGACATTTTTAACGTCTTTTCAGACCAGATGGAGATACGAATGAAAAATTATGTTAATTAAGTTTTTTCTGAAAAAAGATCTTCTCCTTTCGTGTATTTTCGATCTCTCTAGTACCTTAATGGGAAAGCACCTGACCGGAAATCAGTAGTTATGTGGTTCGATTTCCAGCGGAACGAAAGGAGATCTTTTTTCAGAAAAAAAAAAATTAATTGAAATAATTTTGAATTCATAGCTCCATCTAGTCTGAAAAGACGTTAAAAATTTCTGTTATTCTCTGATGATAATACAGATTCCTTAAAAAATTTGATTTGTACCTCCTAGCAAACTAATGCGTGTATTTTCTGAAAAAAGTTTCTTCTCTCTATCTCTCTAGTAGTTTAATGCGAAAGAACCCGACCGGCAGTCGGAAGTTCTGTGGATCGATTCCAAGCGGAGCGAAAGGAACAGATCTTTTTTCAGAAAAAAAAATTAATTGAAATAATTTTTAATTTATAGCTCCATCTAGTCTGAAAAGACGTTAAAAATTTCTGTTATTCTCTGATGATAATACAGATTCCTTTAAATAAAATCAATGTGTAGGTGCCAGTATTGAATTCAATATGAAACGACTTCAAGTCAGAATATATTGCATTTTGAATATATATTTGAATTTTTAACGGAACGTTGAGTTTTCAAGCTAAAAAATTGAATGATTTCGAAAATAATTGAATTTTAAGCCCGAAAAAATGAGTTTTCAACCAAAAAAGACGATTCTTCAGCAAAATAGTTGAATTTTCGAGAAAAAAAAATTAATTGGAGATAACCAAAAACAAAACCAAAAACATATGAATTTTCAACTAAAGAGTCAAAATTTAAACCTAACACTTGAATTTTCAACCAAAAATATTAAATGTCTATCAAAAAACATATCGACGAAAAATGGAATAGAAAAATTTTCAGTTAACAAAATTAATTTTCAATAAAAACAATAATTTTTAACCAAAGACATTGCTACCAAAAAAAAACAATTTTTCTAAAAATAGATGATTTTTCAACTAAAAAAGGTAAATTTTCAAGGAAAAATAGAATAGTTTAATTTTAAGTTGGAGAAATAATAAGAAAAACGAATATTTTAGAAGACAGATGATTTTTCACCCAAGAACTTTTCTATCAAAAGTGATGAATTTACAATACAAGAAAGATGATTTTATAAGAAAATAGTCAAATTTTCAACAAAATAATTGAATTTTCAACAAAATAGTTGAACTTTTACCCGTATAGGTGAATTTTAAACCTACAGAGATACAAAAAAATTCAAATTTAACCAAAAAGCTATAAATTTTAAAGCGAATAGCTAAATTTTCAGGGCAAAAAGACGAATATTTTAGAATACTGTTGAATTTTTCAAACAAGATCTTTTCTACCAAAACAGATGAATTTTTATTAAAAAAAAAGATGAATTTTCAATCAGAAAAGACGAATTCTCTAATAAAAAAAATGAATTTTTGACAAAATAGTTGAATTTTTAACTCTATAGTTGAATTTTTGAACTATAAAAATAAACTTTCAACCAAATGAGGAATCTTTCAGAAGACCATTTAATTTTCTACCAAAAGAGATGAGTTTTCAATAAAAAAAAGATGATTATTGAAGCAAATAGTTTAATTTAAACAAAATAATTGAAGTGTGACAAAATTAGTTGAATTTTTAAACTACAAAGATGAAATTTGTAACAATTGGTAGAATTTTTGAACAAAAAACATTAAAATTTAACCAAAAACATATGAATTTTATAGCAAATAGTCAAATTTTAAGGGCAAAAGGACGAATTTTTCAGGAGAAAGTTGAATTTTTAAGCAAGAACTTTTCTACCAAAAGAGAACTATTTTCAATACAAAAAAGATGAATTTTCTAACAAAAAAGATGATTTTTTAAAAAAGTAATTGAATTTTCAACAAAATAATTAAATTTTGAACGAAATAGTTGAATTTTAACCACATAGTTGAATTTTAAACCTACAAAGATGAGTTTTCAACCAATTGGTAGAATTTTTAAACAAAAAAGATGAAACTTCAAACAAAAACATAAATTTTCAAGCAAATAGTCCAATTTTCAGAGCAAAAAGACGAATCTTTTAGAAGACAGTTGAATTTTTACCCAAGAACTTTTCTACAAAGAAAGATAATTTTCAATCCAAAAAGCCGAATTCTCTCATAAAAAAGAGGACTTTTCAATAAAATAGTTGAATTTTTTACCCCGTAGTTGAATTTTCGAACTACAAAAATAATCTTTTAACCAAATTGTTGAATTTTGAACTTATAAAAATGAGTTTTCAATCAAGTGGTAGAATCTTTAAACAAAAATGATTAAACTTCAATTAAAATAATACGAATTTTCAACCAAATAGTTGAATTTTCAAGCCAATAAAACGAATATTTTAGAAGACAGTTGAATTTTCACCTAAGAACTTTTTTACCAAAAGAGATGACTTTTCAATCCAAAGAGACGAATTTTCTTATTTTGAATTTTCGACCTAAAAAAATAAACTCAAACCCAAATAGTTGAATTTTCAACCTACAAATATGAATTTTCAATAAATTTTTAGAATGAGAAAGACAGATGAGATTGCAACCAAAGAGTTGAATTTTAAACCTACAAAGATGAATTTTCAATCAAATGGTAGTCTTTTTGAAGAAAAAGGATCAAACTTTAACCAAAAACAGGTGCATTTTTAAACAAAAACTTGAATTTTTAAGCCAGAAAGAAAAATTTCTTAAAGACACTCAAAATTGCAATCCAAAAGAACGAATCTTCAACTAAAATTATGAATCTTCAACAAACAAAAAAAATGAATTTTCAACAAAGAAGTTCATCGAAGTAGTTGAATTTTTAATATGAAAAAAAGTAATTCTCAAAGAAAAATATAATAGTTGATATTTCAACTAAAACAAGGATTTCAATTTTTAATTAAAAACAGAAAATTCAACCAAAAAGATGAATTCTCAACGAAAAATGGAAAAGTTGATATTTAATCCAAAAAAGATTCTAATTTTAAATAAAACACAGTTGAGTTTAACAAAAACTAATTTTTAACAAAATAGTTGAAACCTTAATCAGAACAGATTAATTTTTCGCGAAACAGTTGCACTTTTTAATAAAAAAGATAACATTTTCACCAAATAAGATGAATTTTTTAATCAAAAAGACAAATTTCAACCAAAGAATGCATTTTAACAAAGCAGTTCAACTTTTAACCAAGTACTTAAAAAAATTTTTAATGAAATTAATTTTGTACAAAAAAGACAAATTTACATAAAAATACATCAATTTTCAAACACATTGTTGAATTTTCAATTAAGAAAATTATTTAATACAAAAAAGATAAATTTACATAAAAATACATCAATTATCAACCACATAGTTAAATTTTAAGTTGAAAAAAGTAGTTCTCAACAACAAAAAAAGTCTTCAGCAAAATAGATAAATCTTCAACCGATTGAATAAATTTTGAACAAAGTAGATCAACTCTCAACCAAGTAGTTGAATTTTTAATTAAGAAAATTAATTTAGAAAAAAAAGAATTTACATCAAAACAATTAAATTTTCAACCAATAATATAAATGTTTAACAAATAAACACAACTTTCGACCAAATAGTTTAATTTCACCTAGAAAAGATGAATTCTCAATGAAAAATTTAGTAGTTGAATATTTCCAATTAAAAACGATTCTTTTTGAACCAAAAAGAAAACAGTTAAATTTTGAGATAAAAAAATTAATTTTCAACCAAAAAAAAATCTCCAAGAAAATAGTTAAATCTTCAATCGATAAAATGAATTTTTAACAAAGAAGTTCAACCTGCAACCAAGTAGTTAAATTTACAATTAAAAAAATTAATTTTGTACAAAAAAGACGAATTTAAATTAAAATACATCAATTTTCAACCACATTGTTAAATTTTCTACTAAAAACGAACAATTTTCAACCAATAATGAAATAGTCAAATTTTAAGACAAAAAGGATAATTTTCAACAACAAAAATCTTTCAAAATATAGTTAAATCTTCAACCGACTAAATGAATTATGAACAAAGTAGTTCAACTTTCAACAAAGTAGTTGAATTTTCAATTGAGAACATTAATTTTGTACAAATTATAAATTAAAATCGAACAATTTTCAACCAAAAATGGAATATTTAAATTTTAAGATTAAAAAGTAATTTCTAATTTTTTTAAATCTTCAGCAAAATAGTTGAATCTTCGACCGACAAAATTAATTTTGAATAAAGTAGTTCAACCTTTAACCAAGTAGTTGAATTTTTAATTAGGAAAATTAATTTTGTACAAAAAAAGACGAACTCACATTAAAATACATCAATTTTCAACCAAATTGTTAAGTTTTCAACTAAAAACAAACAATTTTCAGCCAATAATGGGATAGTTAAATTTTAAGATTAAACACTAATTTCTAATTTTTAAAAATCTTCAGCAAAATAGTTGAATCTTCAACCGACAAAATTAATTTTAAATAAAGTAGTTCAATTAGGAAAATTAATTTTGTACAAAAAAAAGACGATCTCACCTTAAAATACATCTACTTTCAACCAAATCGTTAAACTATCAACTAAAAACAAACAATTTTCAAACAATAATGGAATAGTTAAATTTTAAGACAAAAAAATTATTTTCAACAATAAAAAAATCTTTAGGAAAATAGTAAAATCTTCAACTGAAAAAATTAATTTTCCACGAAGTAGTTCAACTTTCAACCAATTAGTTGCATTTTCAACAACAAAAGATGAATTCTCAATGAAAAATGTAATCGTTGAATTTTCGACTAAAAACTATCAATTTTCAACCAAAAATGGAATAGTCAAATGGTCAGATAAAGAAATTAATTTTCAACCAAATAATTTTTCAACACAATAGTTGAATCTTCAATCGATTAAATAAATGTATAACAAAGCAGTTCAACTTTCAACCAAGTAGTTGACATTTTAATTGAGAAAATAAATTTTGTACGAAAAAAGAGGAATTTACATCAAAATACATCAATTTTTAACTAATAAAATAAATGATTAACATTCTAAATTAAAAATCGATAAGTTGAATTTTCAACTGAAAAGGATTAATTTTCAACTAAGAATAGTAATGTTGAATTTTCTGTAAAGATAATTAATGAAAAACTAAATAGTCAAATCCTCACTAAAATAGTAGATTTTTTAACTAAAAGAGATAAATTCCAAATCGAAAACATTATAATAAACTTTTCAATTAAAAATAATTAACTTTTAACTGAAAAAATTTAGATTTTTTAATTTGATTTTGATTTTTGATTGAATTGAAATTTGTAGAATGATATGGAAATAAAAACTCATTTACATGCAATTTTTAATAAAAAAAAAATTAATTTTTTCTACAACTTCAAAGGAGTGATAAAGGATTTAATATTGGAACAATTCAGTCCCTCCAATTTCTAAACATCCCCTTCGGCATTAGAGAGGAACGATATTCGAGAAAGGATGTCGAAGAATTTTCTCCTCAAGTCTTCGATTTTTCCTGAGGCTAAAAGAAGCCATCTGCTAATTTCGACTGTCTGTGGTATTTCCAGGATTCTGGTTACCAATTTAAAATCTGAACCAGGACAACTGAAAAAAT
This sequence comes from Andricus curvator, assembly GCA_932195095.1. NCBI lineage: Eukaryota > Metazoa > Arthropoda > Insecta > Hymenoptera > Cynipidae > Andricus > Andricus curvator. The sequence continues at coordinate 196,482 of CAKNYM010051470.1, forward strand.
TAAAAAAAAAATTATTTTAAAAATAGAATTCATAATAATTAATCAAATAAGCCGATTCCCAGATTATATTTTTACTTCGTTAATTATTTTATTTCATCTCGGGTCAGGAAAGTTTAAAAATAAACCGACGACCATTATTTTTTAATGCGATTGCCCGTTGAAATTAAGATTATTATTCATTATTGCTCATATCATACATATGTATAATATTAATGTAATTTATTTTTACTAACAAGGAGATGTTTAAAGTTCGGATTTCTTTAAAAATCTAATAAATTTCCTATTGATAGTATTGGATGAATATTAATTTGCCAAAACATTCGCCAACAGCCACGCATTTTCGAAAAAATATACTGTTTTCAAAAATTTCTTTTTATGGATTTAAATATTTATTTAATGAATTCTTATGTCAAAGCATGTGAATCTTATCATCATCTTATCATCTTCAACACTTATTTTTAATACAAAATTCGCTTTTTTGCCCTGAATTCCTTTGATATCTTCAAAATCGCTTGAAATTTCATTGAAATCGATGAAAATACTTTGAAATCTATTGAAATCCCTTGATTAGAAGTATACCTATGACAGTATGGTGACACCGGTTCTGTTCCGAGCCAAGTGATAGTAAACCAGCGACTGGCCATTTACCGACAGTCGGTAATGGTTCGTACCCGTGCTAAGATGCAACCAGCCGGTTTTCAATTTACGGCTGATTGCAATACAGATTTCTATATTACCGACTGAAGGTAATATAGATTCCTGAATTATATTTAGCCGATAATGTAGGTTGCTACCCTGTCATCAGTTGGAAATGTGAGTTGCTACATGACATTCGATAAACGTCTGCTAGGAATTGATCTGCTTTACCGGCTGGTGGCATCCTAGCATGGGCACGAACTATTATCGTCTGTCGGTAAATTACCAGTCGCTTTAAGGTCCTATAAAATATCTTGAATTGAGTGAAATTCTTTTGAATTCCTTGAAATCTTTGGAAATCCATGGAAATTTTTGAAATCTCTAGAAATTTTTTGGAATTTTTTAAAATAACTGAAAATTTCGAAAAACTATTTGAAATTTTATGAATTCATTCATATTCCATAAAATCGTTGAAATTCGTAGAAATCCCTTTAAATAAAATCTAATTTATTCCCAACAGTTCTCTAGGAATTCCTGGAGACCCCAAAAAATCAAATGAATTCTTTGGAAATCGTAAAAATTCATTAAAATAAGTAAAAATAATTTGAAATCTTTGACTGTAAAAATACATTCCAGAATAAATATTTCGTTCGAAATACCACTTGCACACTCTCATTTGAAAATATAAACACTAAAAGATGCGCGAAAATTAATAATTTTCCTATGAAAGATACGTGTTAAGGAAAAAAAAGATAAACAATCGAAAAAAATAATTTTACATTGAAAATAAGTGTTGAAAATTTGTATATTTACATAATTTTACAAAATTCATACAGAATTTTAAAATGAGGGGTCATCCACAAATTTCGTAAGACAACTCGTAAGATAACTTTTGCACTAAAAATAAAATAATTAAATTTTCAGTCAAAAAGAGGAAGTAAAAAAAAGTTGAATTACCAACCCAAATTATTTTTCAGTCAATAAAGGAAATAAATCTAATCCATAATGTTGAATTTTAAAGTCAAAAAGATACATTTTCCACAAAGCAGTTGAGTTTTCAACTTGAAAATATGTATTTTTAACAAAAAAGTTAATTTCAAGCATAATTGTGGAATTTTTAAAAAGACGAACTGGTTTAATTTTTAATCAACGAAATGAATTTCCAAGTGTTAATGAATCTTCAATAAAAAATAAATTTTTAACATAATTTTTTGAATTTTCAAGCAAAAAGATGAAAATTCTACTAAAAAATACAAATTATCAATGAAGTACATTAATTTGTAACTAAAAAAGATTGATTTTTTCACCAAAAAGATAAATTTTCTACAAAGTACGTGAATTTTTAAAAAAATAGTTGAATTTACAACCAAAAAAAGTAATTTTTAACCAAATAGCTGAATTTTCAACCAAAAATATAAATTCTACAAAAAAAAAAATTTCAACCTTAAAATAAAAAATGGAATAGTTATATTTTCGGTTCAAAAAATTCATTTTTAACCACAAAAAATACATGAATTTTCAACTGAATATTTCAATTTTCAACTAAAACAGATTGAGTTTCGACTAAACATGGAATAATTAAATTTTTCGTTATCAAAATTAGTTTTCAGCGACAAAAAAAAAGAATTATCAACCAAAAAAGATTTTGTTTGAAATCAAAAATAGTTAAATTCAACCAAAGAAAAAGGAATTTTCAACAAAAGAGTTGAATTTTCAAATCGAAAATATGATTTTTTAACACAAAATTTAGTTTTTAACCCAGTAGTTGAATTTTGTTTCAGATATGTCAAAATAGTATAATTTTTTATTTTTCATGATTTTGAAAAATTTTAGGAAAAATTCGAACCAGTCTGAAAGATATTTAGGACTTTTAGAAGTTTCGAAGATAAATATCTCTTGATCTGACTCGAAATATTCCTAAAATTTTGAAAACTCTTTCAAAATAAAAAAAATTTGCTCTTAAATCTTCCAGATATTTTCGAAATTTGTAGAAATATTTTGAGATTATAATAATATTTTGAAATATTTTGAAACTTTTCAAATTTTCTGTAAAAATTAATTTTTCAAAATGAAAAGTAATAAAAAATTTTCCCAGGAATATCAAGAAATTTTTTTATTTTTTAGAAACCTCACAAACTTCTTAAAAAGCTTCGAATATTTTTCCGAAATCTTCAAAAATTTACATTTTGTTTGAAATTTTCGGAAATCTTTTCAAACTTAAAATCATCTTTTAACCATTCTTAAAACTTTTAAACCTTCTAAATATCTTTTAAAATTCTTCGAATTCATCCAAAAATTTTCCTGAAATTCTGAAAAATTAAAAAACTTGCCTTCAAATCTTCCAGATTCTGTTTTGACAATTTTGGAAATCTTTTGAAGTGTTAAAATTCTTTCAAAAATATTATATTAAAATTAATTTTTCAGAATAAAAATTCAGTTTAAATTATCCCATGAATTGTGAGAAATATTTTTTATTATCGCAAAACCTTTTGAAATTTTCTTTTTTTTCACATTTGGTATAAAATGTTGCAATCTTGCTAATGCAAAGATTTTGCTTGAAAATCTTCACCATTCTTTTTAGAAATTTTAGAAAATAATTTAAAATCTTTGTCAATTTTCTTTTAAAATTTATTTTCATAATAAAGAATCAGTTTAAATTTTCCCAGGAATTTTAGGAAATTTTTTTTATTTTCTTAAAGCCTTTTAAACTTCTTAAAAAGCTTCGAAATTTTTTTCGAAATCTTCAAAAATTTAGATCTTGTTTTAAATTTTTTGAAATATTTTCAAATTTCAAATAACTTTTTTAACTTATTCCAAAACTTTGAAACCTTCTCAATATCTTTAAAAATTATTTGAAATTTTCCAAAAATTTTCTTAAAATTCTGAAAAATTACAAAAATGTTTTAAAATATTCTCTTAAGCTTAATTTTTCAAAATAAAAAATCAGTTTAAATTTTCCCATGAATTCTAAGAAAATTTTTTTATTATCCTGAATCTCTTCAAAATCCATAAGAAACTTAAAATTTTGTTTAAAAAAATTCAAAAATATACGTTTAACAAAAGATTTGAAATATTTTCAAATTTAAATTAATTTTGAATCTTTTTAAAATGTCGAAATGTCTTAAACTTATTCGAATTTTTTTAATAAATCTTTGTAATCTTGATAACTAAAAGATTTTGCTTGAAAATCTTTCCTATTATCTTTCGAAATTTTAGAAAATGATTTAAAATCTTTTGAAATCTTTGTCAATTTTCTCTTAAAATTAATTTTCAAAATAAAAAATCAGTTTAAATTATAATGATATTTTGAAACTTTTTCAAAGTTTCTTTAAAAATTAATTTTCCAAAATAAAAAGTAATTAAAAAATATCCCAGGAATCTTAAGAAATTTTTTATTTTCTTGAGACCTCTCAAACTTCTTAAAAATCTTCGAATTTTTTTTTTTAATCTTTGAAAATTTACATTTTGTTTAAAATGTTTGGAAATCTTTTCACATTTGAAATCATTTTTTTACCATTTTCAAAACTTTTAAAACTTCTAAATATTTTTTAAAATTATTCGAATTCTTCCAACATTTTTCTAGAAATTACGAGAAATTGAAAAACTGGCCTTCAAATCTTCCAGATTCTGTTTTGACAATTTTAGAACTTTTTTGAAATCTTACAATTTTTTAAAATATTATCTTAAAATTAATTTTTTAAAATCTGTTTAAATTATCCCGTGAATTATGAGAAATATTTTTCATTATCGTGAAACCTTTAAAATTTTTTATTTTTTTTTTTAATTTTTCATAACATTTTACAATCTTGCTGTTGGAAAGATTTTGCTTGAAAATCTTTTCCATTCTTTTTCGAAATTTCAGAAAATAATTGAAAATATTTTGAAATCTTTGTCAATTTTCTATCAAAATTTATTTTTAAAATAATAAGTCAGTTCAAATTTTCCCAGGAATTTAAAAAAAGTTTTTTTTTATTTTCTTGAAGCCTTTCAAACTTCTTAAAAAGCTTTGTCATTTTTTTCGAAATCTTAAAGATTCACATTTTATTGAAAATTTTTTGAAATATTTTCAAATTTCAAATTATTTTTTCAATTATTTCCGGAAATTTTAAACCTTCTGAATATCTTTTAGAATTATTCGAATTTTTCCAAAAATTTTCTTAAAATTCTGAAAGATTACAAAGATTGCCTTAAAATCTTCCAGAATCTGTTTTGACAATTTTGGAAATCTTTTGAAATTAAAAATTTTTTTCAACACAATCTTGAAATTATTTTTCAAAATAAAAAATCAGTTTGAATTAGCCCATGAAATGTGAAAAATATTTTTCATTATCGTGAATTCTTTTACATTTTTTTCAAATTTTGTATAAAAGTTGGACATTTTGCTAATGGAAAGATTTTCTTTGAAAATCGTTCCCATTCTTCTTCGAAATTTTAGAAAATATTTTAAAATCTTTTGAAATGTTTGTCAATGTTCTCTTAAAATTTATTTCCAAATTAAAAAATCAGTTCAAATTTTTCCATGGATTCTAAGAAATTTTTTTTATTAACGTGAATCCTTTCAAAATCCTTAGGAAGCTTGAAATTTTGTTTCTAAATATTCAAGAATATCCATTTTTTAGAACCTTCGAAATATTTTCAACTTTTAAATTAATTTTGAATCTTTTTAAAATTTTGAAATATCTTAAACTTTTTTATATTTTTCTCATTCTTCTTCGCAATTTTAGAAAACTATTTAAAATCTTTTGAAATCTCTGTCAATTTTCTCTTAAAAATGTTCAAAATGAAAAATCAGTTTCTATATTTGAGAAAATTGATTTTTTGTTACCATTTTAGATATGTCGAAGAAGTATAATTTTTTTATTTTTTAGGATTTTACAAAATTTTAGAAAAAATTCGAGTCTGTTGAAAAGATATTTAGGACTTTTAGAAGTTTTGAAGATGAATATCTTTAAAACTGATTCGAACTATTCCTAAAATTTTGAAAAATAAAAAGTCATTAAAAATTTTTCCAGGAATCACTTTTTGAAATTTTTGAAAATTTACTTTTCATTTTACGTTTTTGGAAATATCTTCAAATTACAAATAATTGTTTTTCATCATTTCCAAAACTTTTAAACTTTTTAAATATATTTTAAAATTATTCGAATTTTTCTAAAAATTTTCTTAACATTCTGAAAAATAAAAAAATAAAATGTCTTCAAAACTTCCAGATTCTGTTATGACAATTTTGGACATCTTTTTAAATGTTTTAAAATGTTTTTTCAATATTCTCTTAACATTCATTTTTCAAGATAAAAAATCAGGTCAAATTATCCCACGAATTTTAATGAATATTTTTAATTATCCTTTTTTTTGTCAAACATTTCAAAAAGTCTAAGAAGTTTTAAAATTTTTATTTCCAAATATTCAAAAATGTACGTTTTCTTCTAACTTTTTTGAAATTTTTTCAAGTTTAAAATTAATTTTGCATCTTTTTACAACTTTCAAATGTCTCCCCAACTTGACAGAATTTTGTTATAAAACTTTGTAATCTTGCGAATTGAAAAAGTTCGCTTTTAAAATGACCAATATTATTTTTCGAAAATTTGAGAAATAATTTTAAATGTTTTAAAATCTTTGTCAATTTTCTCTTAAAATTAATTTCTTTTTCAAAATAAAGAATCAGTTTAAATTTTCCAAGGATTTTTGTTATTATCTTAAAACCTTTTTTAATCTTAAAGAGCTTCTTCACTTTTGAAATGTTCAAAAATCTACCCATTACAATTTGTATATTGAAGTACAGAACAACTTTAATCGATTGATTATTATTATTAACTATATTATTTAAGTAACCTTAAATTTGCCATAAGCCTGAAGTTTGCAGACTTTTCATTCTAAACGGTAAAAAAGGAACGATAGCTTCATCCGTTCATTCAGTTGAAAATTCAACTATTTGTTTGGAAATTTCTGTATTTTGTTGAAGCTTTGTCTTTTGCGGTAGAATATTAATCTTCTTGGTGACTAATTCACCTTTTTGGTTGAAAATTCCTGTATTTTGTTAAAAATGATCCTTTTTGGTAGAAAATTAGCTATTTATTAAAAATTAATTTTTCTTGGGTGAAAATTAGTGTTTTTATTGAAAATCATTAAAAACAATAAATTTTTTTTTTCAAAGTTTTGAGAACTTTGTTCCATTGATTATTATTATTAAATTATTGAATATATTATTTAAATAAGATACATTATATTTCACCTAAAAATGATTTCAATTTTAAATAAAAGATAGTCGAATTCATGCCAAAAAAGACAAATTTGTAACAAAACAGCTGAATCCTCAACCAAACAAAAAAAATAATAATTTTTACCAGTTGGATTTTAAACCAAAAAAATCAAGTTTTTCAAAAAGAAGACGAATTTTCGGTAAAAAAATTCAATTTTTTAACACGAAAATAGGAATTTTTAACGAAATACATGCATTTTCTACCAAAAAAAGACGAATTTCCAACTAAATAGTGACATTGTGAATCAAAGAGATGAATTTTTAACTAAAATGATGAATCTTTGATTAAAAAAATTAATTTTTACAAAGTAGTTGAATCCTCGACCAAAAAAGATCAGTTGCATTTTTAACCGGAAAAGATGAATCTTTAACAAAGTAGTGGAATTTTCAACCAAGACAGATTAATTTTTAAACCAAAAATGAATGATTTGTAATACAAACTAAAAATTATGTATAAATATATCCTTGATAGGTTTATTTATTCATTTGTTTTCAAGGTTATAGAAATATCATTTTCGTAAGATTCTTGACGAAATTAAGAGATTTTTGCAGATTTCAGATATGTCGAAAAAGTAGATTTTTTTTACTTTACAGGATTTTTCAAAATGTTCGGAATAATTCGAGTCAGTTAAAATAATATTTAGGACTTGTAGAAGTTTTAAAAATAAATATCTTCTAAACTGACTCGAATTATTCCTAAAATTGTGAAAAATCTTTGAAAATTAAGAAAATCACCCTTAAATCTTCCAAAAATTTTTCAACATTTATAGCAATATTTTGAAACCTTTTCAAATTTTCTTTAAAATTAACTTTTCAAACTAAAAATAAAATTTCCCAGGAATCTCAAGAAAAGTTTTTTATTTTCTTGAAGCCTTCCAAACTTGTTAAAAAGCTTCGACATTTTTTTCGAAATCTTCAAAAATTTACATTTTGTTTTGAATTTCTGTAAATTTTTTCAAGTTACTTTTTGTAACCATTTCCAAAACTTGTAAACCTTCTAAATATATATTAAATTTTGAAAAATCTTTTAAGATTTAAAAAACTGCCCTTGAATCTTTCAGATTTTTTTCGACATTTGTAGAAATCTTTTGAAACTTTTTGAACTGTTTTTCGAAATCTTTCAAAATTTATATTTTGTTTGAAATTTTTGGCAATTTTTTCAAATTTTAAATTATTTTTTAACCATTTCCAAAACTTTTAAACCTTCTTTACCTTTTAAAATTATATACATTTTTGCAAAAATATTCTTAAAATTTTGAAAAATTAAAAAAAATGCCAAAAATATTCCAGATTCTGTTTTAATGATTTTGGAAATCTTTTAAAATTTTTTAAACTCTTTAAATATTCTCTTAAAATTAATTCTTTAAAGTAAAAAATCAGGTTAAATTATTCCATGAATTTCAAGAAATATTTTTTATAATCGTGAAACTTTTGAAAATGCATCAACTTTCAAAATTTTTATTTCAAAATATTCAAAAATGTACATTTTACATCTTCTTAAAAATCTTTTTAAGTTTCAAATTAATTTAGAATCATTTTGAAACTTCTAAATATCTATTAAACTCACCACGAATTTTTGTATAAAACTTTGTAATATTGCTAATTGAAAATTTTTGCTTTAAAGTCGTCCATATTCTTTTTCAAAATTTTAAGAAATAATTTTAAATGTTTTGAAATTTTTGTCAATTTCCTTTAAAAATTTATTTTTCAAAATAAAAAATGAGTTTAAATTTTCCCAGGAATTTAAAGATTTTTTTTATTATAGTGAAATCTTTCAAAATCTTTAAGAAATTTTAATTTCCAAATGTTCAAAAATGTACGTTTTTTCTATCTTCTTTTAAATTTTGTCAAGTTTTAAATCAATTTTGAATCTTTTTAAAACTTCTAAACCTCTTCTTCGAATTTCAGGAAATAATTTTAAATGTTTTGAAATCTTTGTCAATTTTCTCTTAAAATTTATTTTTATTTTTTTAAATAAAAAATCAGTTTCACCTTTGTTCCATTGATTATTATTATTATTGAATATATTATTTAGATAACCTTAAATTTCTCATAAACCTGAAGTTTACAGACTTTTTATTTTAAACGGAAAAAAAGGAACGGCAGCTCCAACCAATCATAAATACGAGTTTCCGGACAACAATAGTTTCAAATTGTTTCGAGTTATTTCGAGATGGTTCGAGAAATAATCGAAAATGGCGCCATGCGCTTCTTAATATAGGACAAGTAGCAAAAGCGCGCTACGCGCGCGCACCCCTGTTTTTAAACATCTCGAAAGAGGTGCTTAATTTTGTGGATCAACAATTAAAAAAATTTTAATTAAAAGCTCGAATCCCAAATTTGAAATAAATTTAACAAATTTTTCTGAACTGTTGAAAATTACGTGTTTAAAATAGTTGTAATTAAAAAATTAAAAAACTTCAGCAATTAACAGACACTTGGATTCTATGTTATATTTCATAAACGGAAAAAAATTAAATTTTTTGTTTCGAAGTGTTGAAGACCTTTGTTTCGTTGATTATTATTATTAAATTATTGAATATATTATTTAGATAACATGAATGATATATCAACCTAAAAAGATTTTAATTTTGAATACAAAAAAGTTTAATCCATGAAAAATGACAAATTTTTAACAAAATAGCGCAATCCCCAAAAAAAAAATTAATTTTTACCAGTTGTATTTTAAACCAAAAAAATTTAATTTTGTTAAAAAAGAGACAAATTTTCTACAAAACAGTTCAATTTTTTAACATGAAACTATGAATTTTTAATAAAATAGATCAATTTCCTACCAAAAAAGACGAAGTTTCAACGAAATAGTGACATTGTCAACCAAAGAGGTGAATTTTTGACTAAAATAATGGATTTTTAGTGAGAAAAGAAAGTGAATCTTGAAAAAGATTTTTCAGTCATGAAAGAAAAAAAAATCACCCAAATTATTATTTTTTGGGGATAAATAATTTAAAATAAAAATCTTTACCAAATAATTCTATTTCAAGTTTATTTCTTCATTTGTTTTTAAAGTTAAATAAATATATAATTTTCCTAAGATTCTTGAGAAAATTCAAAAATTTTGTGAAGCTTCCAGATATGTCGAAAAAGTACAGTTTTTTATTTTTCAGGATTTTGACAAATTTTAGGATAAATTGGAGTCAGTTTGAAAGATATTTATGACTTTTAGAAGTTTGGAAGATAAATATCTTTTAAACTGACTCGAAATATTCCTAAAATGTTGAAAAATCTTTCAAAATTGAAAAAATTGCCCTTAAATCTTCCAGTTTTTTTCGAAATGTGTAGAAATATTTTGAAACTATAATAATATTTTCCCTGGAATCTCAAGAAACTTTTTTATTTTCTTGAAACCTCTCAAACTTCTTAAAAAGATTCAAATTTTTTTTGGAAATCTTCCATTAATATTTTGTTTAAAATGCTTGGAAAGCTTTCAAAACTGAAATTTATTTTTTAACCATTTTCAAAACTTTAAAACCTACTTTTATAATTCAAAATCGTTTAAAATTCTTCGAATTCTTCCAACATTTTTCTTGAAATTCTGAAAAATTAAAAAACTTGCCTTCAAATGTTCCAGATTCTGTTTTGGCAATTTTGGAAATCTTTTGAAATGTTAAAATTTTGTTTAAATATTATCTTAAAATTAATTTTTCAAAATAAAAAATCAGTTCAAATTATCCCATGAATTATGAAAAATATTTTGTATCATCCTGAAACCTTTTGAAATTTTTTGAAAAATTTTTTAATCTTGCTAATGGAAAGATTTTTTGAAATTTTCGAAACTAATTTAAAAAATTTTGAAATCTTTGTCAATTTTCTCTTAAAATTTATTTTCAAAATAAAAATTCAGTTTACATTTTTCCAGGAATTTTAAGAAAGATTTTTTTATTTTCTTGAAGCCTTCTAAAAATCTGAAAAAGCTTTACAATTTTTGTTGAAATCTTCAAAAAATTACATTTTGTTTAAAATCTTTGAAAATCTTTTCAAACTTAAAATCATTTTCTAATCATTTTCAAAACTTTTGAACCTTTTATATATCTTTTAAAATTCTTCGAATTCTTCCAAAATTTTTCTT
>CAKNYM010051470.1:212463-227839 GCA_932195095.1 Andricus curvator
TTTAACCGAAAAAGACGAATCTTCAACAAAATAGTGGAATTCTCAACTTAAAAACAAATTAAATGATTTTGAATACAAAATAAAAATTTTGAATAAATATTTCTTTCTTAGGTATATTTGTTCATTTGTTTTTATGGTTATAGAAATATAATTTTTGTAGGATTCTTGAGAAAATTCAAAAAGATTTTTGAAGATTTCAGATATGTCGATATTCGAGATTTGTAGAAATATTTTGAAAACTTTCTATATTTCCTTAAAAATTCATTTTTCAAAATGAAAAATCATTACAAATTTTCTCAGGAATCTCAAGAAAGGTTTTTCATTTTCGTGAAGCCAAACTTCAAACTTCTTAAAAAGCTTAGAATTTTTTTTTGAAATCTTCCAAAATTTAATTTTTTTTTTTAATTTGTAATCTTTTCAAATTTCAAATTATTTTTTAATCCTGTCCAAAACATTTGAATTTTCTAAATATCTTTTGAAATTATTTGAATTTTTCCAAAAAAACGTTCTTAAAATTCTGAAAAATAAAAAAGATGCCTTCAAGTCTTCCAGGTTCTCTTTTGACAACTTTGGAAATTTTTTGAAATGTTTTTAAATCTTTTTGAATATTGTTTTGAAATAAATTTTTCAAAATAAAAAAACCAGTTTAAATTATTCAATGAATTTTAAGAAATATGTTTTATTATCGTGAAACTCTTCAAAATGCTTAAGAAGCTTCAATAATTTTATTTACAAATATTCAAAAATGTACATTTTTCAAGTTTTAAACAATCTTTTTGAGTTCTAAATTAATTTTGAATCTTTTTAAAACTCCTAAATATTTCTTAAACTTACTCGAATTTTGTATAAAACTTTGTAATCTTGCTAAATGAACCTTTTTTATTTAAAATCGTCCACATTCTGTTTCGAGATTTTAGGAACTGATTAAAAATTTTTTGAAATATTTGTCAATTTTCTCTTAAAATTTATTTTTCAAAATAAAAATTGAGTTTAAATTTTGCCAGGAATTTTAAGAAATGTTTATTTCAAAATATTCAAAAATGTGCATTTTTTCTAACTTTTTTGAAATGTTTTGAAGTTTTAAATTAATATTGATACTTTTTAAAACTTATAAATGTTTGTTAAAGTTGAACGGATCTTTTATTAATCTTTATAATCTTGTTAATAGACAAATTTGCCTTTAAAGTCGTCTATATTCTTTTTCGAAATTTTAAGAAATAATTCAAAATGTTTTGAAATATTTGTCAATTTTCTCTTAAAATTAAAAAAAAATTAAGAATCAGTTAAAAATTCCCCAGGAATTAAATTTTTTTTATTATATTGAAACCTTTTAAAATTCTTAAAAAGCTTCTTCAGTTTTAAAATCTTCAAAAATCTACAAATTGCATTTTGTATATAAATCCTCGACACGTTTCTTACATTGATTATTATTATTATTATTATTATTGAATATATTATTTATATAACCTTACATTTCTCATAAACCTGAAGTTTGCAAACCTTTTTATTTAAAATGGGAAAAAGGAATGACAGCTCCAACCAGTCATAAATACGAGTTTTCGGACAACAATAGTGTCAAATTGTTTCGAGTTATTTCGAGAAATAATCGAAAATGGCGCCATGCGCTTTTTAATATAGGATTTTAACTGTGCAATTTATAAAAGATAAAATTTGAAACTTTTCAGTATAACGGTTTTTAATTAAGAAATTTTCAATTAAAAGTTTTAAAAGTTTTCATTTTATACGCGAAAATTATTGAGCATTTGAATAAAAATTTTTTTAAGCTTTAATTTTGAAAGATTAAAATTAAAAAATATTCCACTCTGAGTATTTTAATTTGCGGTTCACTTTTTAGAACTTCAAATAAAAAACTGTTATCTTAAAAAGTTCAAATCTTTTAATTTCAATTACCGTGATTAATTCTTTTCTAATTGTGTAATTTTTATTTGCAGTGAAAAAGTTTTCTTTTTACCTAGGATGACAAATATTGAGATAATTGCAATGACATAATATTAAACGACATATATGGTATCTAATTTAAAATTATCTCACTCTAATATTCTAAATATTTGTCATCCTAGGTCGAAAAAGAAGAAATTTTTGGCTGCAAAACCTGAAAATACAACAATGTACAAAAAAACATAAAAAAGTACAAACTTCGCCTCAATAATAGAAAACAGATGTACTTTCCTCTAATTTTGGTTGTAATTTATTGTGTTTATTTGTAGATTCCTGTGAAAATAGTTTTAGTTTTCTGTACTTTTTTCTAAAAATTTTTCCACCAGGGATTCTTTTGAAATCATGATCACAATCCTCGCCTAAATCGTTTTTCGATCAACACAGAGATGAGCACGTGTATTTATGGAAAATAGAAAAATTCCTGATGAAAGAAAAAAACGATCCGTATGGTATGCGAAAGGCGAAAAGAGGACAAGTTTTTCGGGCCACAAAGCAGAATGGCTCGATCGGCCTCAACGATTGGCTGTTTCTGCAATCCGGTATTCAGGTTATTTCACACAATAGGCAAAAAAAAAATTTCTCATTAATTGAAAAACAAATTTTCTCTCTTAGTGACGCCTATTTTTTTATTCGTTTGAACAAATTTGTTGGTATTCTATTTAATCTTTACATGGATTTATTTGATTTTACCCAAAAAATATTCTTTATATCATTTTTCGATAACGGTGAATAACTGTTTTTTACGGGACGTTTGAATTTATCTCGATGGGAAATATATTTCGAGTGAATACGAATCGGTTGCGTTTTCTGCTTCAGGATTTTCTATCTTTGCAGAATTTTCAGTTGATATACTCAATTGTTTTTGAGTATGTGTGAAAACCTGCAATTTTTAAATTATTCGTGCCTCTTCATAATGCTGACGGTCTATTCATTGCCGAGATGGAGTACCAGTCTCGTCAATTGATTCTTGACAGATGTCGATATATGTAAATCATGATGGACGAATGGAAATTTCTAATGGAAATTTGAAAAAGTATGAAGGGAAATATTATTAAAGTTTATCAAATATTATTAATGAATTGCTTATCAGATATTGTACTTTTATTTTTTTTTTTAATTTCAAAAAACATGAAAAATACATTTTCAAGGTGTTTCCGGATAAACTATTCATCAAGGTAGAATTAAATTCGACTATTTGATTCGATTTTTCTATAAGGCTCCATTTAAATTAATTCTTGCTCGAATCATTCTGTAAATTTAAATTTGGTGCCAGGATTTTTCTTCAAATATAAATATCTGATTATACTTTGAACATTTTTGCTAATCGTGAAACATTTCAAAAACGTTTCAAAAGATTTCCAAAATTGTCAAAAAAGAATCTGGAAGATTTTAAGACAATTTAATTTTTTTTTTCATTTTAGGAAAATTTTGAATAATTTTCAAAGATATTTAAAAATTGAGAGGTTTCAAGATAATAAACAAGTTTTCGTGGGAAAAGTTTAGAAGATTTTTTTTTTCGGAAAATTAATTCTAAGAAAATATTTAAAAAGATTCCAAAATATTTCCAAAATTGTCGAAAAATAATGTCAAATTTGAAAACTTTACATAAAGTGTAAAACAAGAGGTAGATTTTTGAACATTTCGAAAAAATTTGATAAGCTTTTTGACGATTTTGAAAGATTTTAAGATGATAAACAATTTTTCTTATGATTTCTGGAAAAATTCTTATTGATTCTTTTTATTTTGAAAAATAAATTTTAATAGAACGTTTCAAAATATTTCAAAACCAATTGCAATGTCTAAAGAACAATTGAATACTTATTAATTTGAAACGACTTGAAATAATTTAACTTCTTATTTAAAAAATATTCTGTTTGAACAAAATTTAAATTGTTCAATTTTTAATGTTTTTAATTAACAATTCTTAAAAATTTATTTTTTTTTGGTCCATGATTTATCATTTTAGTTGTAAATTTTTTTTGTTTAAATTTAACTATTTTGTTAACATTTTTTTCAAATTATTTTATAAACTGAAAATATAACTACTTCATGTTTGGTTGAACATTTTTTTCAGTTGAAAATTCAACAGTTTGTTTGAAATTTTCTATTCTTAAAAATTTATTTTTTTGGTTGATGATTTATCATTTTAGTTATAATTTTTTTTTGTTTAAATTTAACTATTTTGTTAACATTTTTTTCAAATTATTTTTTAAACTGAAAATTGAACTACTTCATGTTTGGTTGAACATTTTTTTTCAGTTGAAAATTCAACAGTTTGTTTGAAATTTTCTATTCTTAAAAATTTATTTTTTTGGTTGATGATTTATCATTTTAGTTATAATTTTTTTTTTTTTAAATTTAACTATTTTGTTAACATTTTTTCAAATTATTTTTTAAACTGAAAATTTAACTACTTCATGTTTGGTTGAACATTTCTTTTTCAGTTGAAAATTCAACAGTTTGTTTGAAATTTTCTATTCTTAAAAATTTATTTGTTTGGTTGATGATTTATCATTTTAGTTGTAAATTTTTTTTTGTTTAAATTTAACTATTTTGTTCACATTTTTTTCAAATTATTTTTTAAACTGAAAATTTAACTACTTCATGTTTGGTTGAACATTTCTTTTTCAGTTGAAATTTCAACAGTTTTTTTGAAATTTTCTGTATTTTGTTGAAACCTTGTATTTTGCGGTAGAATATTATTCTTCTTTGTGAATAATTCTCCTTTTTAGTTGAAAATTCAACTACTAGGTTTAAATTTCGATTATAAAATAAAATATTTGGTTGAAAATTCATGTATTTTGTTAAAAATTATCCTTTTTTTGGTAGAAAATTTATTTGTTTGGCTGAAAATTATTTTTTTTTATTGAAAATTATTTTTTTTTTAAGTAAAAATATAACTAAATTTTTTCTCGAAATTTTTTTATAGTAATTTAATCTTTCAAATAGAAAACTCATTCGTTTGGTTTAAAATGTATCTATCAGATTGAAAATTCTTTAAAAAATTCCAATATTTGAGTAAAAATTCATGTAATTTGTTAAAAATTAATCTTTTTTCGTAGAAAATTGTTTTTTCTAGTTGAAAATTCATTTAATCTTTTTGGTTAAAAATCATTCTATTTTTGGTCAAAAATATATCTTCTTTTGTTAAAAATTTTTCTTTTTTTCGTAAACAATTTATTTTTTGGGTTGAAAATTTAACTATTTTTTTTTTTTGGTTTGAAGATTAGTATGTTTTAATTAGGGATTCAAAAAATCTGTTGAAAATTCGTATTTTTTCATTTAATTCAATAGTTTTTGATTCAAAATCAAAATATTTTTCCATAGTAACATCAATTATTTCACTCTTTATTGAGAATTGATTTTTTTATCAAAGATTCATCACTTTGGTTGAAAATTGAACTATTTTGTTGAAAATTCTCTTTTGCTTGGTCGAAAATCAATTATGTAAACTAAAAATGTAAATTTTCCATTTTAGTTTCAAACTTTATATTTTTGAGTTGAACATTTAATTATTTGGTTGAAAATTTATTTCTTTAGTTGAAAATTTAACACTTTTTGTTGAAAATTTATTTTAATCGCTTACAAACTTATTTCTCTAACCGAAAATTAAACTAGTTTATTTTTTGTTGAAAATTGATCTTTTTTAATTGAAAATTGATCTGCTTTTTTAAAAATTGGTGTTTTTTGGTAGAAAATTAACCTTCTTGGTTGAAAATTTATGCATTTTGTTAAAAATTATTCTTTTTTGGTAGAAAGTTAATTATTTTGGTTGAAATTTTATTTATTTGGTTGAAAATTAGTTTTTTTAATTGAAAATTAATTTTGTAACTAAAAATATATATATTCCATTTTTTGCTTGAAAATTGAACTATTTCGTTGAAAATTTACTTTATTTGGGTAAAAATGTATGTCTCTAACTTAAAATGAAAGAATCCTATTTTTTGTTGAATTGAAAATCTTTTTTAGTTGGAAATTCATCTTTTTCGTTACAAATTTTTCTTATTTGGTAGAAAATTCATCTTCCGGGTTGAAAATTTAACTATTTGGTTACAAATTTATTTTTTTGATTAAAAATTGATGTTTTTATTTAAAAGTTTATTGCTTTGGTTAAAAATTTAATAAATTTGATTGAAAATTCGATTTTTTTGTTGAAAATTAATTTTTTCACTAAAAATGTAGCTATCCTATTTTTTCTATAAAATTTATCTTTTTCAGTCGAAAATTCACTTATTTTGATGAAAAATCGTCTTATTTAGTGGAAAATCCAATTATTTTGGTATAATATAAAATGCATATTTTTGTGTTGTAAATTCATCTTTTTTAAAAAATTCGACTTTGTGACTTGAAAGCTCAACATTTTGGATCAGATTTTTTTCCCTTCATCAATTGAAAATTCTTTTTTTGTTGTAAATTTAACTCTTTTGTTGAAAATTATTATTTTTTTGTTTAATTCGAAAGTTTTTTATTTAAAATTGAATTATTTTTTGGTGGAAATATTAACTATTTCGTAAAAAATTAATCAACTTTGTAAGAAATTCAACTCTTTTGTTAAAGATAAATTTTTTTGCTGAAAATTCAACTTTTTTGTTGACAATTCGTCGTTTTGGGTTGAAATTAAACTATTTTGGTAGAAAATTAATTTTTTTGGTTGAGAATTAAACCATATTGTTGAATATTCGTTTTTTTGGGTTGATAATTTTTCAAAAACTGAAAATGTAATTATTTCAATTTGGTTGAAAGTTTGTTTTTCTTAGTTGAAAATTCATGTTTTTTGATGAAATTAAGGTTCTTGCTTAAAAATTTATTTCTTTGCTGAAAAACTGAACTCCTTTGTTGAAAATTAAACTATTTGGTAGAAAATTTCTGCATTTTGTTCAAAATTCATCTTTTTCGTTGGAAATCGAACTATTTCAATGAAAAATTGAACTATTTTGTCAAAAATACATCTTTTTTCGTAGAAAATTAATTTCTTTGCTTGAAAATTCGGTTTTTTGGGGGTGAAAATTAATTCTTTCGACTGAAAATTTAACTGTTCCATTTTTTACTGCAAATTAATTTTTTTAAGATGAAATTTTAACTTTTAAGTTCAAAATTAATGCATTTTGATGAAAATTTGTCTTTTTTGGCAGAAAGTTGAACTATTTTGTTAAAAACTCATTTTTTTCGTTGAAGATGCCTCATTTTAGTAGCAAATTCATCTCTTGAGAATTTAACTACTTAGGTAAAAAATGGTTGTTTTTTTGTTGAAAATGTATTTTTTAACTGAAAATTTAACTATTTCAGCTGAAAAATCACCATTTTAGTAGAAAATTCATCTCTTTCGTTGAAAATTAAATATTTGGTTAAAAATGCGTCTTTTTGGGACGAAAATTAAACTACTTTTGTAGAAAATTCATTACTTTGGTTGAAAATTTAACTATATTGTTGAAAATTGGTGTTTTTTTTCGGTTGATAATTAATTTTTTTTTAATTGAAAATTTAACTGTTTCAATTTTGGTACAAGTTTGTTTGTCCTAGTTGAAAATTCAAGCTTTTTGACTAAATTGAGATTTTTGCTCGAAAATTCATTTTTTTCTTCGAAAACTGAAATGTTTTGTTGAAAATTCAACTATTTGGTTGAAAATTCATGTATTTTGTTACAAATACGTCTTTTTGGCAGAAATTAATTCTTGTTGAAGGAAAATTCATCTTTTTCATTGAAAATTGAGCTCTTTTAATAAAAATTGAACTATTTTGTTAAAAATTCATCTTTTTTGTTAAAAAATTATTTTTTTTTCCTTGAAAATTCGTTTTTTTCCAAGTTAAAATTAATTCTCCTAACCGGGAATTCAACTATTCCATTTTTGAAATTTAAGAATTTTAAATTAGATTAAAATCTAATTCAAAATCCCATTTAACGTCCAATAATCAAGTTAATGTATAGAATTCCTTAAAAAACAAGAATTCAACGATCAAATTTGGACAAGCACAACAAAATGCTCCTATTGCAATTCCTAAAAACAATAAAGATAAAGAATCTGTAATTGATTTAATTTTATTATTAATATGAGTTTGAACGAATTCTGTTGGGTAATTATTTAAATATAATTTTTTTTTAACTTCAATATTTGAACTGTGAAATGATTCATCTGATAATTTTAAAGCTGTGTCAATAAGATTTTTTACTATTGAAATTTTATGTTGTATTGGATGGTTTGATAGAAAATTTAAATATCTACCAGAATAAGTATTTTTACGAAACCAATCTGTAATAATATTATCTGAATCAGTTTTTATAACTTTAACATTTAAAAAAGAAATAGAATTATTATTTTCAATTTCATGTGTAAATTGAAGTCTTGGATGATAAGAATTAAATTGATTTATAACGTAAAATAATTTATCGTTCGGTAATATAATAAAAGTATCATCTACGTATTTAAAATATGTGTGTGAAGAAAAATTTAAATTTTTTATGACATTTGATTCTAAGTCTTGCATAACTAGATCAGCTAATGTTGGAGAAATTGGAGAACCCATAGGTGTTCCAAATATTTATCTGTAAAAATTGTTATTAAATTTAAATACTGTTTGTTCCATTAAAAATTGTATTCCTTCTTCAAATTTATCAATAGGTAAATCTGTATAGTTTTTTATATAAATCCATCTACTTAAAATACTATTGATAACTAAATCAATTGGCACATTTGTAAATAATGAAGATACATCTAAAGAAACCATGATATGATCAGATGGAATTGTTTGATTAATTATGTTATTTTTAAATTCTTCACCTAAATATCCATTAATTCGCCAAGAATTTAACAATTTAAATGTTTTATTTTTTAATTCTTTTTCAGGGTTTTCATTTAATTTTTCATAAGTTGTAGTATCATTTAATAATTCTTACATTTTTTTATTATAAGATTCCTTTTTAAGAATCACTGTAATGCTACTTTTATCTGCATGAGTTATTAGTAAGAATTTTAAATTGTGAATTTTTTTTATGTCTTACGGTCCACATACAAATTGAATAAAAAAAAAATTCTTAAACATCGTCGGTCGAAGAAAAGGATTGATTTGTATCAAATCATTTTTACAATACATCAAATGAGTTATTAGTAATTGTTTGTTAGTTTTGATAAATGTTTTTGTTTTATTAATGTTTTGTGCTAAGACTCTATCAACATGTGTAATTTTATTATTCTGTAAAAAATTATGTCCTGTATTAATTATTCTGTGTCTTAATAAATCTCTATCTTCAATATTTTCAATTAAACCAATATTTGACTCTATATCTTTAACAATATCCAAAATTATTTTGCTTTTGTTGGTTAAAAATGAAGAACTAAATTTATTTCCTAACCTTAAAATGTCATTAACTTTGTCTGGAATATCAACATTACTAAAATTGATTATCCAAGGATCTTTAGAATCACAGTTGTCTTTATGTTTATTTATAATGATAGGTACTTGAACTTTACTTTTAATTTTTAAATTTTTAAGTTTTTTTTCCAATCTTTGTTTATCTTTTAAATTATTTTTTGAGGTATTTAATTGCATTTCTAAAATGTTTGTATATATATTAGTAGGTAGTGAATTTCTTAAATTTATTTTGATATTATTAAAATTTTGTTTTAAATATTATAAATGGATATTTAAGTCTTTAATTTCATCATTAAGCAATCGACGTTCTAAAGATTCTAACATGAAATTAACATGGTTTTTTGCTCTGTGACTAAAAAATTGTAAATTTCTAACATTCCTAGTAGCATTAGTAATATTCTTTGGTAATAAATTTTGAAACCTACAATTGACAAGCAATGACTGTAGTTTTTAAATTATTAATTCTCTTGTTCAAATTGATGAACTTTTTTACATCTGTAAAAGAATTTGGAAAATTATTTTTGATTTCGTTAAGATACATATTGCTGTGAAAACAAAATGTTTAAACAATTATTTTTGCTCAACTTAAATAATTATTAAGTCGCTCCAAGTAAAAAATAAACAAATAGTTAAAAATTTCAGAAAAAACCGCAACTTTCTACCATTAAGCTAAGAGAATATTATGAACAATTAAAATAAATGGTTGAAATAACTATTTTTGTTAACTTGAATTAATTATTACTTCACTCTAATTGAAAAATGGACAAATGTTAAAAAATTTAGATAAAAATCGCAACTATCTAGTATTAATATAGAAGAAGATAGCTATAAACAATAATAATTTGTTTAAAAAATCATTTTCGCTATATTAAATTAAATATTAACTCACCTCATGTAAAACATGAACAAAATGTTGAAAATTTTAGCAAAACCGCAATTTCTAGCATCATTCAATGATTATATTATTAACAATAATAATAAATTGTTAAAAAAATTATTTTGGTTAACATTAATGAAAATTGATGATTTTTCCATCACTTTCCCATTATAGTGAAATTAGAGAGAGAAAGGAGTAATAGCGATAAGGATAAAAAGGAAGTAAAGGTAAAAAGTGCAGGACGGGACTGTTGCTTAATAGAAGGAAAATAAGAGTTTAAGGAAAAGGTCAAGAATATCAAAATGGGAGAGGGCAATGTAAACAAAGAGATGAAATAACGATAGGAAAAAAAAGAGTGTGGGCAATAGTAAGAAAGAAGTTAGTGAAGAAGGGGGTAGAAGTGGATGGCATCAGAATTTAAAGAGAAGGAAAAGAAAGTGTGACAGGAATTAGGAAAGTGGAGAAGAGGAAAAAGTAGTGGAGAATAATAAAGTAGAATAAAGGAGTATACTGAGAGGTGGGATCAAATAAAAGGAAAGCAAATAAAAGTTTTGAAGAAGAGAGGAGAAGACTAGGTCAGAAGAAGAGATTTATAACGTAGTAACAGAGAGAGAATAAGAAGGAAAAGAAAACATATTTTATAGATTTTCCAGGAGAGGTAGAGAGGCAAGTTAGAGAAGGAAAAGATGGTACAAAAAGAGACTAGGAAGAGGCCATAACAAGGGGAGAAATAGTTAACGTGTTAGGAATAACGAACGATGGAAAAGCACTTGGTATAGATGAAATTCTAAATAAAGTCTGGATATATGAAGGGAAAGAACTGAAGGAGTGGGCATGGATAATGTCCCATAGAGCAGACATGCCCAACTCGGGGAAATTCCCTGCGAGAACACATGTTCCGCGTACCCTACTCTTTCTCCTAGAGAGCGAGAGATGTGGTAGACGCATGCGTGTGGTAGACGCGTACGTACGGGTCCACCACGCGCATGCGTCTACCACATCCCTCGCTCTCTAGGAGAAAGAGTAGGGTACGCGGAACATGTGTTTTCACAGGGAATTTCCCCGAGTTGGGCATGCCTGCCATAGAGTATGGAGAGGAGAGGGGTGGCCAGAGTTATGGAAAGAAGGGATAGTGGAACCATTATTGAGAAAAGGTAAAGAAAAAAAGGTTAACGATTATTACCAAAATTGTATAAAGTGCAGGTGATTGTATTATCGGAGAGGCTAAGCAAGGAAGTTGAGGAAAAGAAATAGAGCCACCAAATCAGACGAGGTTTAGGAAAGGAATGGGACTGATGGACAACATACGTATTCTGAATTATCTGGTAAATAAAATGATCTCAGACTTAGAACAAGAAATAAAGGGGAAAGGATGAGAAGAAGTTAGGATGGCAAAAGAAAAGATATATACGCTGGCATTTAAATATGGAAAAGACAAACTTAATGAGGTTTGTAAAAGGAAAGGGGAGCAAAAATGGACTGAGAGATCGAAGAGAGCGGCGGGAGTAATGAAACAAATATGAGGAATGGAAAAAATAATGTTCAAAATAGATTGCAGAAGGAGAATATGAATATTTGATATTTGAGGTGATGCTAAGGAAGAAAAAGGGAGGGGAGTTGGCGAAAAACTGTTCGAAAAAGGTAGAAGAAAGGAGAGGGAGGGCGAAAGAATTAACGAGATGGTTCTTTAGAGTTAGAGATATAGGAGAAGGAACTAAACTATGGAGAATTGTAAAAAAGAGACGGGGTAAGACAATTAATAGAAAGATGGAAAAGGGTAAGGGAAGGTATGTATTAGGAGAAGAAAAAGAAAACAAAACGCAGAATCTGTGAACGGGAAGAGGCAACATGGGAGCATGTATGGGAAGGTTGCAGGAGAGGAATGGAAGATAAAGGAAGCTCTAAAAAGAATGTAGTAAAGGTTTTAGGGGAGGATTGTGTGCGGAGAGGATGAAAAAATTGGGGAGGGCTAGAGGAACGAATGAGAAAGAATGAAAAGGTGAATGTGAAAAAATGGAAAGGAGGTAGAAGAGAAGTGAAATAAAAAAATGGAAGTCGGAGTACAGGATCTGGGGCGCTTCTAGTTGCAGATTCCTGTTACCGATATTGACCAACATCGAAATTGTTCGACATTTCCTCTGTTTATTCGAATGTATTTACACCAGGAATTCGCAGAAAGCTGTTCATACGGAATGCACATACGTGGTAATTAATGTCGCTGAATTTGCCTCGGACCTAGAAGTTGGGGCGATATGAGCGGTAAAGCCAAAAATTCCTCACGAATTTCAGCTAGAGTTGACTGCGTTGCTTATTGACTTGTCGAATATTTTAAGTTGGAATACCTTCCTCATAGTTGGGAAGTTAAACAATTCTCTTTTCAAAATTCCTTGTCCTGTCATGATTTTTATCAATTTTTCAAAATAATTTTTTTCTGAAAAAAGATAAAAAATAAAAATCAGAAGTTCTGTGGTTCGATTCCCAGCAGAGCGAAAGGAGAAGATTTTTTTCAGGAAAAAATTATTTATAATAATTTTTCTTTCATAGCTCCATCTAGTCTGAAAAGACGTTAAATATTTGCTGTTATTCTCTAATGATAATACAGATTCCTTGAAAAATTTAATTTGTACCATCTAGCAAAATAATGCGTGTCTTTCTGAAAAAAGTTTCTTCTCTCTATCTTTCTAGTAGCTTAATGGGAAAGCACCTGACAGGAAATCAGTAGTTCTGTGGTTCGATCCCCAGCAGAGCGAAAGAAGATCTTTTTTCAGAAAAAAATTATTTAAAATAATTTTTCTTTCATAGCTCCATCTAGTCTGAAAAGACGTTAAATATTTTCTGTTATGCTCTAATGATAATACAGATTCCTTTTATCAATTTTATTCTGAAAACTATCAATATTTCAAAGCTTCCACTTTGGTAGTTATACAAATTTAGATTCCTTGAAATAAAAAATTATTCAAATTTGAAATTCTTTAAATCGCAGATAGCTCATTGAAAACTGAAAACTATTATATTTTTGAATATAAATTCATCTCGTTTTGTTGAAAATTCTAGCATTTGGTTGAAAATTTAATTATTTTGTTGAAAATGGAACTATTTTTTCAAAAAGTCCTCTCTTTTGATCAGAAATTCAACTACTTTGTTAAAAATTAATTCCTTCTTTTTGTAGATTGATCTCCTTGGTTGAAAATTTAACTATTCTATTAAAAAAAAATTATTCTTCATGGTTAACAAATCTTCTTTTGGGTTTAACTCTTGTTGAAAATTCATTTTCTGAAGAGTCACCATTTTAGTTGAAAATTCAGTTCTTTTGTTGAATATGTATCTATTCTGTTAAAAACTTTTTTTTTGGTTGAGAATTAATTTTTTTAAAGAACAATGTAACTACTTTATTTTTGGTTGAAAATTGAGATTTTTTATTGAAAATTGATGTTTTCCCGTGAAAAATTGATCTTTTCTAGTTGAAAATTAATCTGGTTTGGTTGAGGACTAAAAAATTTCATAGAAAATTGAACTATTTGTTTGAAAATAAACCTTTTTGTTAAAAAGTAGAGCATTTTTATAATAATTTAACTTTTTTGTAGAAAAGTGACTTTTAAAAAAAATCATAATTTCGGGGTTGAAAATTCAACCGTTTTGTAGATAATTCGTCCTTTTGGTTTCAAAATTCAACAATTTTGTTGAAAATTAATGTATTTTGTTGAAAATTTGTGTTTTTTGGTAGAAAATTAATCTTCTTGATAGAAAATTTATCTTTTTGGTTGAAAATTGAACTATTTGATTCACATATTTTTTTTCGGTTAAAAATTCAACTATTTGGTTGAGAGTCGAACAAGTTTGTTAAATATTCATATTTTTGAAAGATATACCTCCTTCGTTGAAAATGTAACTATTCCATTAAAAAAAATCTTTATTAAAAAAACCGTTTTTTGAAAATTCACTTTTTCAACTTTTCTAGTTGAAAATTCATGTATTTTGTTTGAAAATCGTCTTTTATGGTCGGAAATCAATCTTCTCGGTTGAAAATTCATCCGTTTTGGTTAAAAATTTCTAAACTCTAAATTAATGAAAATGAAATTTTTGGTTAAAAATTTATAATTTTGGTTTAAATTCAATTATCTGGTTAAAAGTTAAACTATTCTTATGAAAATTTTACTTTTTGGTAGAAAATAATTTTTTTTGTTAAAAAATCATATTTTTGGGTTGAAAGTTCATATTTTTGGGCTGAAAATTCAACCGTTTTGTAGATAATAGTCCTTTTGGTTGAAAATTCAATTATTTGCTTAAAAATTAATCTTTTTTAGTTGAAAATTCAACTACTTGGTTAAAAGTTGAACTAGTTTGTTAAAAATTCATCTTTTTAAAGATTCACCGCTTTGGTTGAAAATTTAACTATTCCATTAAAAAAATCTTCTGTGTTAAAAATTCATCTTTTGGGTTTAACACTTTTGTTAAAGTTCATTTTTTTAAGATTCATCATTTTAGTTGATGACTCATCTCTTTTCTTGAAATTGTGACTATTTTGTTGAAATTCTTTTTTCTTTGTTTGAGAATTAATGTCTTAAACTAGAAATGTAACTATTCCATTGAAAATAAAAATATGCGGTTGAAAATTAACTTTTCCGTTAAAAATTCATTTTTTTTTTAAATTTGAACAATTTGGTTGAAAACTAAACTGTTTTGATAAAAATTTAACTTTTTGATATAAAATGTAATTTTTTTGTTAGAAAAACATATGTTTAGGTTCAAAAAGTTCATATTTTTGGTTTGAAAATTCAACACTTTTGTGTTATTTTAGTTAAAAATTATTTTTTTTTTGAAAATGTAACTATTCTGTTAAAAATTTGTTTTGTATTTTTTGTTTGTTAAAAATGATGTTTTTTTAACTAACAATGTAACTATTCCATTTTTTGTTAAAACTTAACATTTTTATTGAGAATGGATCTTTTCTAGTTGAACATTCATGTATTTTGTTCAAAAATCGTCTTTTTTAGTCGAAAATTAATTTTATCGGTTGTAAATTAACTTTTTTGTCAAAAATGCATATTTTTGGTTTAAATTTAATTATTTGGTTAAAAATGAAACTATTTTCATAAAAATTTAACTTTTTGGTAGAAAATTTAATTTTTTTTTTATTGAAAAATCATATTTTTGTGTTAAAAATTCACTATT
>CAKNYM010051470.1:245363-257663 GCA_932195095.1 Andricus curvator
ACATCGTATTAAATTAATTTATAACATCCTCATCTCATCAGGCACTTCATCTAGTCCATGGCTGATGATAAAAAACCAGGTTCACCCGAGAAGAAATTTTCAAAAAAAAATAAAGAATAAAAAATAAGAAACTTCCTAGACCATCAGGAAGCGAGCGACTAAAAACCTATGGAGTGGCATATAGTAGCTCTAAGAAAGCATCCAGAGGCGACTGTTGTCACCTTCAAAGCTCACGGCAGCTGTGTAAGGGTAACAGCGGTAAATAAATAAAAATAAATAAATAAAGATGGTAGCTCTAAGAAAGCATCCAGAGGCGACTATTGACTATTGAACAAGTTTGAAAAAAAATAATGAAGAAATCAGATATTTAAAAGTGTTCTATTGTTATTGTCATTCCTATATTCCTACTTGTTATGCCATACTATTTAATAATTAATATTTACAATCACAAAATGTTGTATAATTGTTGCTAAGAGAATAGAAAATTAGCATGAGGAGGTGAAGAAGAATATGTTTCTTAAATAATGTTGAGGACAGTACCCCCTCGTTTTATCATCGTAGAGTCTATCTTTCAAGACCAAGCCTCCAAGGCAAGGCGATGACTTGACGCACACTCTGTCAGTGTAATGAGACTCGAGACTTTACGAAGGACACGAGAAGCGAGGGTTGAGGTTTCAAGTCTGAAAAAGAAAAAAAAAAAAAAAAAATGAAGAGAGCCAGCATCTCCAGATTCATCGTGGAGAATGCTAGTGGAACCAGAGGGGACTACTGGCAGGGGGAATTGAAGAAGCGCAGGGGGTAAGTGCGAGAGCGAGAGAGAGAGTTTTAAGTGAATACTGAACAAACAGTAAACCGACAGAAAGAAGAGAGGGACAGAGAGAACACTCGGTGGTGCGAACAAAAATGCTCATGAAAAATTAAGAAAGTTCGGTCAATTTAAAACCCTTTCAGGAAAGCAGAAAGTTTACTTTGATATTTTTCAACTTGTTTATTTTACAATTCAGGCAGATATTTTGAATGGGTACAATTTTCCCGAGGATATTTCCGATCCAATACAATTAGGCTGTATTTTTCAGAAATATGCGGAAAAATTAGGCTATTTTTTTATTTAAGAAAAAAGAATTAATTATTTTTAATTAATTTTTTTCTGAAAAAAGGTCTCCTTTCGCTCCGCTGGGAGTTGAACCATAGAACTTCTAATTTCCGGTCAGGTGCTTTCCCATTAAGCTACTAGAGAGATCGAGAAAAGAAACGCTTTTCAGAAATATACGCATTATTATGCTAGCGGAGCGAAAGGAGAAGATCTTTTTTCAGAAAAAAATTAATAAAAATAATTTTTAATCAATAGCTCCATATAGTCTGAAAAAGACGTTAAAAATTTCTGTTATTCTCTAATGATAATACAGATTCATTGAAAAATTTTATTTGTACCATCTAGAATAATAATGCGTGTATTTCTGAAAATAGTTTCTGCTCTCGATCTCTCTAGTAGCTTAATGGGAAAGCACCTGACCGGAAATCAGAAGTTCTGTGGTTCAACTCTTAGCGGAGCGAAAGGAGAAGATCTTTTTTCAGAAAAAAATTAATTAAAATAATTGTTAATTAATAGCTCCATCTAGTCTGAAAAAGACGTTAAAACTTTCTGCTATTCTCTAATGATAATACAGATTCCTCGAATAATTATTTTTACTGATAAATTCGTAAGTTTTACTGATTTATCATTAAAAATAGCCGATTTATAATTGGAATTTAGTCACTAATCGATATTATTCAAAATATTTTTTGTTTCAAATTTATAGTGAACCAAACAGTTGCATTTTTAACTAAAAAAATCAATTTCTACCACAAGAGAGGAATTTTCAAACTAAAAAGACGATTTTTCAACAAAATAATTAAATTTTCAACCAAAAATGTTTAATCAGTAAAAAATGGCTCATTTATAGCTATGATTCACTCACTAACTGATTTTATAATTAAATTTTTGATTGAGTCAAATTTAGAGAGAATCAAACAGTCGCATTTTCAACCAATAAAGATGAAATTTCTGCCAAAGAAACTATATGAAAATCAGTTAAAATTTCTACCCGCAGATATGAATTTTTAACAAAAATGTTAATTTTCAACAAAATAGTTGAATTTTCAACCAAAAAGATAAATTATCAACAAAGAAGTTACATTTTTAACCAAAGATAAATTTATAAATCAGTAGAAAAATAATTTTTCAAGAAAAACTAATTTTTAAAGAAAATAGTGAGCTTTTCAACCAAATAAATGAATTTTTAACTAAAAATGATGAATCCTCGACCAAACAAAATAATTTTTAACTAAGCAGTTTAACTTTTTACCACGTAGTTGAATTTTCAAAAAAAAGATGAATTCTCAACAAAACTTGTGATAGTTGATTTTTGAGCCAAAAGAAGATAAATTTTCAAGGAAAAATGTAATAGTAGAATTTTCAACCAAATAGATGAATTTGGCATCAAAAAGGCAAATTGTCAACAAAAAAGTTATATTTTTAATCAGAGATGAATTATTAAATTATATGGGTAATGGATCTTGAACTGAAAACGTTAAATTTTCAGTAAAACAAACTAATTTTGGATGAAAAACAATTTTTAAAACTTAAAAGTTACATTTTTAGCCAAAGAAATGAATTTTCGAATAAAAATGATAAATCCTCGACAAAAAAACTTTTTTTTTAACTAATTAGTTTAACTTTTAACCAAGTAGTTAAAGTTAAAAAAAATGAGTTCTCAAGAAAAAAAGGTAATAGTTGAATTTTCAACCCAATAGATTAATTTTGTACCAAAAAGAACAAAGTTTCAATAGACAAGTTACACTTTTAACAAAAGATAAATTTTAAAATTGCATAGGGAATGGATCTTCAACTGGAAACGTTAAATCTTCAGTGAAAAATGTAATTTTTAACAAAAAACAAATTTTTAAAGAAAATAGTTAGATTTTCAACCAAAGAAATGAATCTGGAAATAAAATGATGAATCCTCGACAAAAAAAAAGTTTTAACTAGTAGTTTAACTTTTAACCAAGTAGTTCAAAAAAAAAAAAAAATTAATGCTCAACAAAAAATGTAATAGTTGATTTTTCAACCAAAAAGATCAGTTTTCGAGGAAAAATCTAATAGTTGAATTTTCAACTAAATAGATGAATTTTGTACCAAAAAAGACAAATTGTCGACAAACAAGTTACATTTTTAACTAAAGATATGAGTTTTTAAATTTTATAATGAATCTCCTCAAACAAAATAGATTAATTCTGATGATGAATTTTCAAATAAAAAAGATTTGTTGCTGAAAAAAGTAAAAAAAATTCTACTAAATTGTTGAATTTTCAAAAAAAAGACGAATTTTCTACAAAGAAGTTGAATTTTCTACAAAAGAGTTAATTTTCAAGCAGATAGTATAACTTTTAACCCAAAAATAAGATTTTTCAACAAAAAAGTGGAGTTTTCAACATACAGTTGAGTTTTCAAAAAAAAGATAATCTTTTAACAAAATTGTTAAATTTTTTTAAAAATACTCAAATTTTTAACCAAATAATTAAAGTTTCAACCAAAAAACATAAATGCTCAACAATAATATAATAATACATTTTTCAACCAAAAAGAATTAACTTTCACTATAAATTGCTGATAATTTACTGAATAATATTAATAGTTTTTGGTTAAGAATTTATCTTTTTTGGTTTAAAATTTTATCATTTTTTTGAAAATTCAACAATTTTGTTAAAAAATCATCCTTTTTGGATGAAAATTCCACTGTTTTGTGAAAATTCGTCTAATTGGCTTAAAAATTCAACAATTTCATTGATTTTATTTTCTTTCTTGACTATAAGTATGGTTTTTTTTAAATTAAACTATTTTGTTGAACATTTGTCCCATTGGTTTGAAAATTTATCACTTTTTGTAGGATATGAATATTTTTTGGTTAAAAATGCTACTGTATAGTTAAAAATTAACGGTTTAGGTTAAAAATGAACTTTTTTTTATTGAAAATCCTATCGTTTGTAGAAAATTTGTATTTTCGTCTCGAAAATTCAACTATTTGGTCAAAAGTTAAAATGCTATGTGGAAAATTCATTTTTTATTTGAAGATTCATATCATTCTAGTTAGAAATTCATTTCTTTGGTTGAAAATCTAACTACTTTGTTAAAAATTCGTCTCTTTTGTTGAAAATTATTTCTCTTAGTTGAAAATTCATGTATTTTGTAGAAAATCATCTGTTTTGTTTACAATTTTACTTGAAAATTTATCTTTATGGTTGAAAATTACACTAAAATGTTAAAAATTCTTTTACTTTTTGATGAAGTTAAATTTTTTTAACTTAAAATTTGAATATTAAGTTGAAAATTTAACTGTTTGGTTGAAAATAAACTTGTTTAAAATTGAATATCCAACTGTTTTGTGAAAAATTCGTATTTCCGTATCCAAAATTCAACTATTTGGTTAAAAGTTGAACTACTTTATTAAAAATTCATTTTTTTATTTAAAGATCCATCATTTTGGTTAGAGATTCATTTTTTTGGTTCAAAATTTAAATAATTTGTTGAATATTCGTATTTTGTTGTTGTTGAAAATTCATCTTATTGGTTAAAAATTGAACTATTGGGTTCAAAATTGATGTATTTTGTTGAAAATTTTTTTCTGAATAAAAAAATCAATTTTTTCATAAAAATGCAACTTTTTGGTTGAAAATTAATCAGCTTTAGTTAAGGATTCAAGTAGTTTGTTCAAAATAATCTTTTTTGGTTTAATTGAAGTGTTTGTATTGAAAATTAAAATCTTATCTGGTGTAAATATCAAGTACAGTGAACTTTTACTAATGAGGGATTCGAACGCCAGGTCAACTGATTGCCGGTCAGGTGCTCTACCACTAAGCTACTAGAGAGATCGGAAGAAGAATCATTTTTCTGAAACACGCTTTCTTTTGCAAGATGTTATGTTTTAATACAAGTCAATTTTACTAGGAATCTGTATTATTATATTATTATATCATATTATATTATTATTCTAATTTACCTTTTTTAGTAGAAAATTTAATCTTCCTGCTTGGAAACACATGTTTTAAATGAAAATTTAATTATTTGTTTGAAAATTCGACTCTTGTTCAAAAATCGTCTTTTTGATTCGAAAATGCATCTCTTTGGTGAAAGTTTGATCCCTTTTGGCTGGGAATGCTACTGTTTTGGTTGAGAATTCAACTATTTTGTTACAAAGTCTTTTTTGATTCAATTCACCTGTTCTTGAGTTCAAATGAAAAGCTTTTTTTGGTAAAAATATAAACTATTAAATTTCAAATCACTTTTTCCTTGTATATTTGAAGACCTCAAGAGAGATCATTTTTTTATTCTTTGATATGTTTGTTTTTATGAGCGGAACACGAAAATGAAAAAAAAACGAATCTCTGAAACCAGTCCCATTTTGAAGTTTAAATTGCAAGAGACTACTGGCCCGTGTCCAATTTTTCGGGCTCGTTTCTTTCTTGAAAATTCTTTGCTCATTCTTTTACCGGCGGGACTTCTTAATTCCAACGATTTAAGATTCAAGATTTAAATGTGTAGCCATTAAGACACGGAAAAAAAGTTGAATGTCTTCTCTCCTAAAATGAATCAGTGAAATCTCACTGATTTTACGTAAAACCCTGGTGCAAAAATTTGTACCAAAAAGTACAGAAAACTAAAACTATTTTGACAGGAATCTACAAATAAATACAATAAATTAGAACCAAAATTATAGGAAAATACCATTTTTTTATTATTGAGACGAATCTTGTACTTTTTTTGCATTTTTTTGTACATTGTTGTATTTTATTGTAGTTTTAATTTTCTACAAGAATCTACTGGAATTTGCGGCTTTTGCAGCCAATCGTTATTAAACAATCAAAAAACCTTACGTTTGAAGTTTTTTTTTTTCAAATATATAGCAATCGATTGGACACCATCTATGTAATTTAAAATTATGTCATTGCAATAATCTTAATATTTCTTATCCTAGGTCGAAAAAGAACCACTTTTTGAATGCAAATCAAAATTGAAAAACTGAGAAAGAATTGATCACGGTCATTGAAATTAAAAAATTCGAACTCTTGAAAATAATCTTTTTTTTAATTTGAAATTATAAAAACTGAACCGCAAATTAAAACACTCAAAGTGGAATACATTTGAATTTCAAATTTTTCAAATTAAAGCTTAAAATAATCTTAATTCAAACGCTCAATAATTTTCGCGTATAAAATGAAAGCTTTAAAAACTTTGCAATTGAAAATTTTTTAATTGAAAGCCGTTAAACTGCAAAATTTCAATTTTTAACTTTTATACATTTTACAGTTAAAATATTTAAAAAAAAAAGAAATCCACGCTATCATTTTCAATGCTATGAATAATTGAAGAATAAAAAAAAATGAATAAATTTTCCAAATTATGTCATTTTAAGCAATTTTAAGCTAGAAACATTAATTTATACATTAAAATTTGTTTTGAAAAATATTTTTTGGAAAATATTGCAAAAGTAAAAAAATTACCTTAAAATCATCCGGATTCTTTTTTTAAACATTTGGAAATCTTATTAAATATTCTTTCAAAATTCATTTAAAAAAAAATATTGTCAGTTTTTCTAGGAATTTTGATACAAATTTTGTATTCATTTAAAACCTTTCAAAATGCTTAAAAAACTTATAAATTTTGTGTGCGACATCTTCAAAAATCTACATTGTGTTTTAAATGTTTTTAAATCTTTTCAAAACTTCTAGATATATTTTAAACTTACTCGATTATTTTCTAAATCAATAATTGTTCAATTGTTATTTATTATTCAAAAAATTTCCAAAATATTTTTAAATATTCTCTTAAAATTAATTTTTCATAATACAAAATCATTTTTAATTTTCCCAGCAAAGTTAAGAAAATTGGTTTGTTTTCTCAAAACCTTTAAAGATAAATAAAAAGCTTCAACATCTTCAAATCTTGTATTTTTTTTAATGATTTGTAACTTTCTACAATAATTTACGTAGAATTAAAAGTTTTTTTATGACATCAAACACCCAAATTAAAAAAATGTTAAAATCTATAGTTTTCTGTAATACCTTGTAGATTTTTATAACCAAGTAAAAAAATATTAATGAAAAGTTATACAAATTTTTTAATTGTAGGAAGTTATACTTTGTTGTTAATTTTTTTACTTTTCTACAAGAAAATACAAGAAAAATTAGCTATTTGTATTTAACTGTATATTTTTTGTTA
Organism: Andricus curvator; assembly: GCA_932195095.1. NCBI lineage: Eukaryota > Metazoa > Arthropoda > Insecta > Hymenoptera > Cynipidae > Andricus > Andricus curvator. The sequence continues at coordinate 252,619 of CAKNYM010051470.1, forward strand.
AATTTTGTACATTTTTTACAAAAAAAAAACATGTTTTAACAAAAAATTACAGTTGTAGAAATGTTGTATCTTTCCCGTTTGTACAGGATTGAAACTTTAAATTGAAAGTTGATTTTTTTCGGGTAAAAAGTCTAATTTTAAATTTTAGATTAGGAATTCATACTTTTTGTTGAAAATGGTATTATTTTGTTTAAAATATAATAATTTTGTTAAGAAGTCATCATTTTAAATGAAAATTTGTCTTGACCAAAAATTTCTTTTTGTAAAAATTCAACTATTTCGTTGAACATTCGTCCGTTCAGTTTGAAAATTCACCTTTTTTTGTATAAATTTAAACTTTTTTGTGGAAAATGAACTTTTTTGTTGAAGATTCACATTTTAGATTTGAAAATTTATCGTTTTTAGTTGAATATTTAATTTTTTTGTTAACAATGCCTGTATTTTGTTAAAAATTCCTATTTATTGGTAGAAAACTAATTCTCTAGGTTAAAAATTTGATTAAATAGTTCCACTCTTAACAAAGTATTCAAATTTTCCATAAAAAAGATGAATTCTCAACGAAAAATGTGAGAGTTGATATTTCAACCAAAAAATATATTTATTTTAATCCAAAAACCGTTGAATTTAATCCAAAAAGAAGAATTAATTTCGGAAAGAAATGTCAAAATAGTCCTTTTTTGACTAAAAATTCAATTATTTGGTTAAAAATTTTATTTGGATGAAAATTTAATTATTTTGTTGAAAATCCAAGAATTTTGTTAATGTATCATCTTTTTTGGCTGAAAATTCAACTGTTTTATTGAAAATCATGTTTTTGGGTTAAAAGAATAACTATTTTGTCGAAAATTGATCTTTTTGGCTAGAAAATTAAGTAATTCGTTGACATTTTTTTCCTTATTGACTGGAAAATCTTATTTGTTTGAAAATTGATCTCTTAAGTTACAGAAGGGGGGGGGCGGGCGGCCGCTCGTTCATGTACGAAATTTTTGGAAATTTGCGAATGAAACAAATAACTCACAGTAATTGCATAGAAGTCAGGAAAAAGTCAGGGATTTGGAAAAAAATCTTGCAAAAGTCGGAGAAATTTTATAACTTTAAATAACTGTCAAGCAGAATAAATTTGAAATATTTCAATTTTAATTTAAAATTCTCTTATTCCGTTTATAAAAGATTCTAGGTTAAAAATGTTATAATTTTGAGATTTTGGTATTTAATTATTAATGGTCAGGAAAAATGAAAAATTATTCAGGGAAAAATTAGAGAATTTTTAAAATGAAGTTTTGCGGTAACCCTGAAATAATATTCTTGTTAGTAATTTATTTGCCTTGTATTCATATTTATATAACTTTTTTTTCAAATCCTTCCTCCTGAAGATTATCTTTTCAGCTATAAAATTTATTATTTGTTTGAAAATTTAACAGTCTTGTTAAAAAGTGATTTTTTTTTTGGTTGAAAATTCAACTATTTCATTTAAAATTTACTTGTTGTTTAAAATTCATATTTTGGTGTTGAAAAGTCAACTGAAATCTTTCTTGGATGAAAATTCAACTATTTATTTGAAAATTGGTTCTGTTTTAGTAGAAATGTCATCTTTCTTGAGAATTTCAAGTTAAACTTAAAAAGTCATCCTTTTTGGTTAAAAATTCAACTGTTTTGTTGAAAATTCGTCTTTTTGGATTGAAAATGCAACTGTTTTATTGAAAATTCAAGTATCTTCGAAGAAAATTTACTTCTTATTTAAAACTCATATTTAAAGGTTGAAAAGTCAAATTAAAATCTTTTTTGGATGAAAATTCCATTTTTTTAAATTTGTCTTTTTCATTTAAAAATTCACCTGTTTTAGTAGAAATTTCTTCTTTCTTGATAATTTAAACTTAAAATTAAAAAGTCATCCTTTTTGGTTGAAAATTTAACTGTTTTGTTGAAAATTCGTCCTTTTGGGTTGAAAAATGAAGTATCTTCGTAGAAAATTGACTTCTTGTTTAAAACTCATATTTTAATGTTGAATAGTGAAACTAAAATATTTTTTTGGATGAGAATTCAAATTTTTTAAATTTGATTTGAAAATTCATCTGCTATAGTAGAAATCTCACTCTTCTTGGATAAAAATGCTAGTATTTGGTTGAAGAGTCAATAATTTTGTCAAAAAGTCATTCTTTTTCTAAAAAAATGCAACTGTTTTGTTGAAAATTCGTCTTTTTGGTTTAAAATATCAGTTTCTGCGGAGAAAATAGACTTCTTGTTCAAAACTCATATTTCAATGTTGAATAGTAAAACTAAAATCTTTTTTAGATGAGAATTCAAATTTTTTTTTAATTTTATTTTTTGATTTGAAAATTCATCTGTTTTAGTAGAAATTTCACTCTTCTTGGATAAAAGTGCAACTATTTGGATGAAGATTCAATAATTTCGTTGAAAAGTCATTCTTTTTGGTAAAAAATGCAACTGTTTTGTTGAAAATTCAAGTATCTTCAAAGAAAATTTACTTCTTATTTAAAACTCATATTTAAATGTTGAAAAGCCAAATTAAAATCTTTTTTGAATGAAAGTTCCATCTTTTTCAAATTTGTCTTTTTCATTTAAAAATTTATTTGTTGTAGTAGAAATTTCATCTTTCTTGATAATTTAAACTTAAATTTAAAAAGTCATACTTTTTGGTTGAAAATTCAACTGTTTTGTTAAAAATTCGTCTGTTTGGTTTAAAAAATCAGTATCTTCGTAGAAAATTGACTTCTTGTTTAAAACTCATATTTTAATATTGAATAGTCGAACTGAAATCTTTTTTTGACGAAAATTCAAATTTTGTAAAAATTGTATTGAAAAATTCAGCTGTTTTAGTAGAAATTTCATCTTTCTTGAATAAAAATACAACTATTTGGTTGAAGATTCAATAAATTTGTTAAAAAATCATCCTTTTTGGTTAAAAATTCAACTGTTTTGTTGAAAATTCGTCTTTTTGGATTAAAAAACCAGCATCTTCGTAGAAAATTGACTTCTTGTTTAAAACTCATATTTTAATGTTGAATGGTGAAACTAAAATATTTTTTTGGATGAGAATTCAAATTTTTTTTTAATTTGATTTGAAAATTCATCTGTTTTACTAGAAATCTCACTCTTCTTGGATAAAAATGCAACTACTTGGATGAAGATTCAATAATTTTGTTAAAAACTCATTCTTTTTGTTAAGAATTCAACTGTTTTGTTGAAAATTCAAGTATCTTCAAAGAAAATTCACTTCTCATTTAAAACTCATATTTAAATGTTGAAAAGTCAAATTGAAATCTTTTTGGGATGAAAATTCAATCTTTTCTAAATTTGTCTTTTTTATTTAAAAATGCATCTGTTTTAGTAGAAATTTCATCTTTCTTTGATATTTATGCCACGGTTTATTTGAAAATTAATCTTGTTTGTTTGAGGATTAAATTATTTTATTTTAACATTTTGGTTAAACGACTTTATTGAGAAATCACTTTTTCGTTAAGGATTCATTATTTTTAGTTAAAAATTTATCTCTTTAGTTGAAAGTTGAACTATTTTGTTGAAAATTTATCTTTTTGAACTGAAAATTCAACTGCGTGGGTACAAGTTCACATTTTTTGTTTGAAAGAAGGTTTATTTCTCTGGTTGAAAATTGACCTACTTTTGTGGAAAATTAATTTTTCTGCTGAAAATCGATATTTTCCAATTGAAAATTCAATTTTTACATAGAAAACTCGACTTTTGGCTTGAAGGTTCAACACTTAAGGTAAACATTTTTCTTAATTTCTGAAAAATCTTTATTTGTTAAAAATTCGTCTTGGTGATTTTAAAATTCATTTTTTAAAGAAAATTTCATATTTTTTGGTTGAAATATCAACCATTGCACTTTTTGTTGAAAATTAATTTTTTTAGGTTGAAAATTCAATGATTTTGTGGATAACTCAATTATTCTGTTGAAAATTCCAGTATTTTGTTGAAAATTTTATTATTTTGTTGAAACTTTAAATATTTTGTTCAAAATGCAAGTATTTTGTTAAAAAATCATGTGATATGGTAGAAAAGTCATTTTTTTTGCTTAAAATAAATAAATAAATTTGAAAATTTTAAATTTGTATCCGAAATATGGTTTTATTCCGTTTATAAAAGACCTTGAGTTGAAAATATTGCTAGAATAAAATGCTTGTATTTAAATGTTAATGATTAGGGAAAATAAAAAATTGGTCAAGGAAAAATCAGAGAATTTTGAAAATGAATTTTCACCCTGCAAAGCATTATCTTAAATAAAAAAAATTGCCCCTAACTCTATAGAACTCCAGGGGCACAAAACTTGTGTTGATACAACTTTCTTTTTACCGAAGCTTCATTCAATTTTGAAAATTTCTAATTGAAGATATAATACTACTTAAAGTAATTAAAAAAATTTTAACGGCAAAAATTGCGAGATTTTCGAGATATTTCGTTACCCCGCTTGTTTCAGATAGAATTTCTAGTATTACCACTCTTCCATCACTCTCGCGAAATAATTTTCCTTCCCGCTTGGAATAAAGTGTACACATGTAGGTACAACATACATATTGGGAAATGGAGCGGAAAAGTGTATCAGAATAAAATATAGCTTTTCGAGAGGAATCGGAAAATAAAACGAGATCGCGTAAGCCGGATTGTACAGTGTCAAATGGCAGAAAATAAGAGGGCAGCTTAGAAGAAAGGTTTATAACGTAACAAAAATATATATCTACCAATAACTAGAACAGAAAATATAAACTACAAGGACTCTGTATTATCATCAGAGAATAACAAAAATTTTTAACGTCTTTTCAGACCAGATGGAGTTATGAATTAAAAAGTAATTTTTTTCTGAAAAAAGATCTCCTTTCGCTTTGCTGGGAATCGAACCACAGAACTTCCGATTGCCGGTCAGGTGCTTTCCCATTAGGATACTAGAGAGTTCGAGAGAAGAAACTTTTTTCAGAAAATACACGCACTATTTTGCTAGGTGGTACAAATCAAACATTTCAAGAAATCTTTATTATCATCAGAGAATAACATAATTTTTTAACGTCTTT
>CAKNYM010051470.1:257673-282740 GCA_932195095.1 Andricus curvator
AATTGAACCACAGAACTTCCAATTGCCGGTGGGGTGCTTTTCCATTAAGCTATTAGAGAGATCGAGAGAAGAAAATTAATTGAAAATAATTTTTAATTCATAACTCCATCTAGTCTGAGAAGACGTTAAACGTTTCTGTTATTCCCTGACGATAATACAGATTCCTTGAAAAATTTGATTTGTACCACCTAGCAAAGTAATGCGTGTATTTCTGAAAAAAGTTTCTTCCCTCGATCTCTCGAGTAGCCTAATGGGAAAGCACCCGACCGGAAATCAGAAGTTCTGTGGTTCGATTCCCAGCGGAGCGAAATCAGGAGATGTTTTTTCAGAAAAAAATTAATTAAAAGTATAAACTACAATTCTAACAAAAAAGTTTTCAAGTATCTGACGTTTAGATGATATTTTTTTAAACACTAGATGAATATATGATTTTAATAATTTGAAGGGATTTCAGAGAATTTTAAAGATTTAGGGTATTTTTAAAACTTCTCAGGAATTTTAAACAGATTTAAAAAATCTCCAGGGATTTTCAAAGATTTTTAAGGATTTGAAATATTGTAGGTAGTTTGGAAAGATTCCAAGGAATTTATCATTGATATAAACAATTTAAAATTCATTCAAAGGATATCAAAGATTTTAGGATATTCTAAAAGAATCCAAATCTTCTTCTATAGTAATGCTAGATAGTTGCAGTTTTATTCAAAATTTTCAAATTTTTGTCCACTTTTCACATAGTGAGGCAATAATTAAAGCGAGTTAACAAATATAATTATTTAAACAATTGATTATTGTTCATGACTATTGTTCATGATTATTGTTCATAAAAAGCCAAAGCAAAGTAGGAAATTTCAGAAAAAACCCAATTTTGTAGCAATTGTCTAAGAAAAGATAGTTATAAACAATGATCAATTATTGAGTCAATTATGTTGTTAATTTGCATTGATTATTACCTCACTAAGTCAAAAGTTAACAAAAAGTGGAAAATTTCAGCAAAAGCCGAAACTATCTAGCATTACTATAGGAGAAGATTGTTATAAACAATAATAATTTGTTTATATAATAATTTATATAATATTATATATATTATATAATATTCATATAATTATTTAAGAAAAAATCGCAACTTTCTAGTATTACTCTAAGAGAATATTATTAAAAATAATAAAAAATTGTTCAAACAATTATATTTGATAACTTGAATCAATTATTACCTCATATTAATTGAAAATTGGACAAAAAGTGGAAAATTTGAGGAAAAACTGCCAACTTCCTAGCATTATTCTAAGATAATATCAAATTGTTTTGAATTTTTATGACAGGCGAATTTTCTACAAAAAACTTAAATTTTCAACCAAACAGATGAATTTTCCACTAAAATTATGAATCTTCAGAAAACAAATTTATTTCTCAGGCAACAGTTCAACTTTCACCAAAGAGTAGAATTTTCGACCTAAAAAGTTTAACTTTTGACAAAAAATAAAATAGTTGATATTTCAAAAAAAAAAAAAAAAATTAATCGAAAAATTAACCATTTGAATTTAACAAAAAAAAGGCGAATTTTTAACAAAAAACTTGGATCCTCAATTAAAGCAGATTAAATTGCAATCAAACAGTTCCAGTTTTTTTGTTGAAATATTACGTATTTCCTTGAGAATTAATTTTTTTTGGTTGAAAAATCTTCTTTTTGGTTTAAAGTTAAACTACTTATAGAAAAAATTAATTTTGTTGTTGTTGAAGATTCATCATTTTAGTTGAAAATTCAACTGCTGAACTTCAAAGTTCAAGAATTTGGATTAACTTTTTTTTCTTTCTTGACTGAAAAATCTGTATTTATTGAAAATTCCTCTTGTTTGTTCAGAAAATTCATCATTTCAGTTGAAAATTCATCTCTTTGGCTGGAGATTTCACTATTGTATTGAAAATTTCTTTTTTTTTTTGAAAATTAATTTTTTTTACTGAAATCTAAACTTTTCCATCTTTGGCTCAAAATTTATCCTTTTTCTTTGAAAATTCCTGTATTTGTTGCAAAAATTCATCTTTTTCAAATGCAACTGTTTTTTTTGGTTGAAATATTAACAATTACATGCTTCGTTGAGAATTATTATAATTTTTTTTTTAAATAAACTCCTCGGCTTAAAGTCAAACTACTTTGTAAAAATTACATTTTTTTTGTTGCTGCAGATTCGTCACTTTAGTTAAAAATTCAACAATTTGGTCAAAAACTTTTTTGTTGAAAATTTATATTTTTGTGTTAAAAATTCAACTGTTTTGTAGAAAAATCACTTTTTGGCATGCAACTTTAACAATTCAGTGAAAAATTAAACTCTTTGGTTAAAAATGGAATTTTTTGTGGTTGAAAATTCATATTTTTGGTTGAAAATTCAACTATTTTAGTAGAGAATAAAACTTATTAATTATAAATTAAACCATTTGGACGGAAAGTCATTTTTTTCGGTTCAAAATGTATCCTTTTTAAGTCAGATGTCAATTTTACTTTTATTTCAGAAAAATATATTCACAAAAAAGAAATAGATTATTTAAAAAATAATTTCCTCCAATGTTTATTTATTATTTATTCATAACTAAAAAGCCAAATCGAAGTAAAAAATTTCAGAAAAACCCCAGTTTTGTAGAAATTATCTAAGAGAAGATAGTTATGAACAATAATAATTTCTTTAAACAATTATTTTTGTTAAATTATATTAATTTTTGAATTAATTATTACCTCACTCTGATTGAAAAGTGGACGAAAAGTAGAAAATTTTAGGAAAAACTGCAACTTTCTAGCATTATTCTAAAAGAATATTATTACAAATAATAATAAAATGTTTAACCAATAATGCTCGTTAGCTTGCATTAATTATCACCTCACTAAGTGAAAAGTGAACAGTAAGTTCAAATATGTAGAAAAAAACCGCAAATGTCTAGAATTGTTCAAAGACAATATCAAAAATGATACTAAATTGTTTAAACAATTATGTTCGTCAACCTGAATTAATTATTATATTACACGAATCAAAAAGTTAAAAAAAGGTTGACAAATGTGGAAAAACTGCGACTTTCAAAGTCTATTCTAAGAGAAAATTTGCTAGAAACAATAATAAATTGTTTAACATATTTATATAAACATCTGATTATCATGAGAAAGTAGTATGCTATGTATTATAAACAATTTGTATTAAAATATCCGCAAAAAATCATAATTAGCGCAAAAAACTCGAAAAGCCGAAGTTTTCACTTATGGGTATTTTTTTTATCAACCCTATAAAACAGACTCATAGGGATGATATTTAGAAAAAGAGTTATAATTAGTATTACATGGCTAATTGTAAATTGTAAATTGTAATGGGTTTCCAGATCTTTCAAAAATTTTTAAACTCGAATTCTTGAAATCTGGGTCCTTCACCACGACAACGCACTCATCCATTCACTGCAGCTTATTCAGCAATTTCTGGAGAAGCTCCAGAAATTGCACAAACACCTTGCACAACTTCGGCAGCCCCCATGTAGTCCTCGCCTGGCTCCATGTGATTTCTGGTTATTTCTCAAATCTGTTTACAGAAAATTCGTTTTCTGGCTTAAAAGTTCAAGAATGTGGATGATAGTTTTTTTTCTGCAGTGAAAAAACTTTATTTGTTGAAAATTCGCCATTTTAATTGAAAATTCAAAGCTTTGGTTGAAAATTTGACTATTTTGTTGACAATTTGTTTTTTTTTACTTTTTTTTTGCAGATTTTTTGCATTATTTTAGTCAAAAGTTACATACATTTCAACAATGATAAATTATTTAAACAATTAACAATAGTGTGAATCTACCGTGTTGATCTTTGATTTTGAACCATTTTGCTCATGTTACTCAGAGCAGAGGTGAATTTTAAATATTTTTTGGAAAAAAAAAGATTAAACAAATGGAAATTGTCTAAAAAATTAAGCATGAGTCATAAAAAAATAAAAGCTTATGTCACATTCCAGGAAGTGATTTCAAGAAGTCCATCTAATTTTCTGTCATTTTATTGAAATTTAGGCCTTTCAGTCTCATATTCTCAAAAAGGGTGTTTTCCATTATCCCAATCGAAATTCGAACTTCATTTTTTTTTGGACCAGCCTAATACATAAAAATGTATAATGTGTGAAAAAATTTATTTTTAAATCTTACCAATACAAAATTTAAAAATATTTATTAAAATGATTCCAAACAAAACTATTTAGAATTGAAATAAAACTTTGAAGCTAAAATATCTTTTTACTGAATCAATAAAAATTAAATATTTTTGAAATCCAAAATATTGCAGGCTCTTGAACTTGAACTTTTTTAAATTTCAATTTAAGAGCATTAAAAAATGTGGTTTTGAATTTATATTCAAAATATTATTACTATTAATTCTGATAAGGCGGATATGAAAAATCTTGGGAAGAAATATTTAATTATACTTATATGTATCAGGATCTTATTACTCATTATGATATTTTTTGAAAGAAAAAATATTCTTGAATATGGGAACGATTTTGAACATATAAAAATCGTTTTTTCAAACAAATTTTTCTTGGCGAACTTTTTGATATATTTTCATATTATTGAGTAGAGATCATTGAAATTTCATTAAAAATTATTTAAAAATATAAAATTTCTGATAAAAAGATTGTGTCTTATTTGCTATACTCCACGAATGGATTTTTCCATCGACCTACTAACATAATTATATATATCCAATTTAAAAAAATAAATTCTCTGCGTTGTGGGCATAATCTTTATTTTTTTCTCACTAATATCAAACATCATCATCTATACAATAATTAAAAAAAAAATATTAGCTAACTTTTCAAACAACTGATAAGGTTATCACACATTGTTTATTAAATTTTTTTATCATCTGAGTCTTTTTTATCCTCAAAAAACTTAATTTGTTTATGAAAAATGTAAAAAAATGTATATTTGGTTACCAACGTGGTTAAAATATTTTGGAATATCTGAGACTGCTCTGGAATTTCCTATATTATTATGTAATATTCTGGAATGCTCTGCAATAAAATATTCGAAAATTTTTTTGGCAAATCTGAAAATTTTGAGAATGGTTTGAAATTAGATTGAAAATTCTTTTTTTCAACAGTTGGCTGAAAATTGTGCAATTTCCTTAGAGATGATTAATTTTTTCTTACTGTTGCTTTTAACCAATTTGGTAAAAAATGGGTTTATTTTAATGAGTCATGGCTTATTCTTTCCAGGAAAAAGCTACCTACAACTCTACTGATTCCAATTTTGAAAATATGTAATCTTTAAATATAGTGATCTGTTTGAAAAATATATTTTCTGAAAAATTCTTTTAACGATTTCAGTTGTAGAAAAATTTATTTTCGAAAGGAAAAAACTTGAAATCCGGGAATTTTATTGGTCTGGTATTTGAATAATAATCGTCAGGGAAAGTGAAAAATTGGGCAGGGAAAAATTTTCTGTGGGTTAAAATTCAAACTGTTTTATTTAAAATTCTTTTCTATAGGTTGAAAATTCAACTATTTTGTTGAAAATTTGGTTTCATTTTTGGTTAAAATGTACGTTTTCCAACTGAAAATGTAACTTTTCCATTTTTGTTGTTGAATTTTTTTTTTTTTCAGCTGAAAATTTGTCTTTTTTGATAAAAATCTCATTTTCTTGGTTTGAAATGTCGTTTTTTTTTGTCAAAAATACAACGGTTCAGTTGAAAAATAACTTTTTTCTTATAAATTCATATTTTTGGGTTGAAAATTGATTTTTTTTAGTTGAAAATTTAACTAATTGTTCCCAAATTCATGTAATTTGCTAAAAATTCTTTTTTTTTTTGTAGAAAATTAATCTTCTTCGTTGAAAATTCGCCTTTTTTGTTTTAAAATTGATCTCTTTGTTTAGAATTCATTTTTGTAGGTTGAAAATTCAACTATTTATTTAAAAATTCAACTGTTTTATTCGAAACTTAATTATTTTGTTGAAAATTCAACTCTTTGGTTAGAAATTCAACTATTTTTTTCAAAATTTATTCTTTTTCTGTTGTTGCAATATCAACTATTACATTTTCAGTGGCGAGTACATCTTTTTGTTGAAAATCCAACTTTTCGGTTTGAAAATTTAACTATCTATTAAAAAATTAGTCTTTTCAGATTGAAGATTTTACTATTTGGTTGAAACTTTTTTAATTAAAAATTTGACCATTTGGTTAAAAGGTTAAGAGGTCAACTATCTTGTTGAAAAATCGCGTCTTTTGCTTAAAAGTTCAACTATTTGATTGTAAATGGAACTGTTTGGTCAAAACTTTATTTTTTGTTGAAAAATTCAAATATTTGGTTAAAAATGCAACTGTTTTTGGTCGAAGATGAATCCCTTTGGTTTGAAAATTCGAAAATGTAGTTGAGAATTCATCTTTCCTGCAGGTGGAAAATTTAATTGATTTATATTTTATCGATTATTATTTTGTTTCTTATAATATAGATTATTTTATATAGCTCGTAAAAAGTGGCATAAGATTTTTGCAGATTTTAAAATTTTTTTATTTTAATGAGTTTACAACACCCTGTATAACGATATTTTTAACAGCTGGTATTGCCTTAATTCTTCACGCAATTCGAAATTTTTTTTTGTATCAAAAAATAATTTTTCAAACACCTTAACCCGCAGATATATAAGGGTTTGAAAAAAATGAACAATATGGCACAATATAATGATATAATTATTATTATTAATTCAAACTTTTTTTTTGGACCACCCTACCAATTCGATGTGAAGCCGGTTTCGGGCATGGTCTAAAATGGCTTTAGCTTAAAATCTTAAATGGAGATTAGCTCGAAACCAAAAAGTCAAGGCCGTATGAACCCTTTCCAATAGGAATATGTAATATTAATGAAATGAATTTCGTAAAAACTAAAATTTTAATCTTCTGAAAAAAGATCTTTCTCCTTCGCTCCGCTGGGAATCGAACCACAGGTCTTCCGATTGCCGGTTGGGTGCTCTTACCACTAAGCTACTAGAGAGATTGAAGGCAGATACTTTTTTCAGATATACGCTTTTCATTGCAAGGTGTTATGTTTTAATACAAGTTAAATTAGAAGGAATCTGTATTATCATCGCAGTTGGTAACGATCGATAATGTGTAGATATCTTTTACAACTGTGAAACTGAAAATCAGGAATATTGATCTGAGGTAAAAAATTGCAGTAATAAATAACTCAATTAACATAAATTCTTAACGTCTTTTCAGAATAAATGGAGTTAAAATTTTTTAATTAAAATTTTTATTTTCTGAAAAGACGTGAAGAATTTCTGTTGTTTCAGGAGTTACCTTAGATCGATATTGTTGATTTCCAGTTTCACATTTGTGAACGATATCTACATATGATCGATCGTTACCAACTCCGATGATAATACAGATTCCTTCTAATTTAAAATTTTCATTATTTTAAAGGCTGAAAATATTTCAATAATGAAGACTAATTAATGAAAAGAGAATTGCCAGTATTTTTTTATGAAAGCGCCTCTCTCATCCCCTTGGACACCCTCATCACCGAATTTATCCGACCGAAATTGAGGGCCCAGATCAAAGAACCACTTATGTTTATAACTGGGCCCTCAATTCTAGGAACGACTTATATCGAGGGAGCTTATTTCGGATTTCCAGTGTATTCGGCTACGTGGGCCATACGAATGTGATAATCCCCAAATAGCCAGCGAAATTGATTTTTGAGAGGATCCTCCTTTGATATTGGTACAGTCACATTGGCATGATTACCACTTATACGTATTTTCACTCTCCGAACATTATTATTAAGATCCGCGATAGGAGCTACGAATGGACACAAACGACCATCTATGATTATTCCAATGACGTACTCGCGACGATCATCTGTTCCTACAGGCCAAAAGCCTTCTGGTATCCGCTCGATTATACTTGGATCATATAAACTTTCGCAATGATGAACACCAAGTTCAATGGGAGAAGGGTGAAATGCGTCATCTTTATGTCTCGTAATTAATTCTGAAAAAAAGTTTAAGTAGGAAATTATGAAATTGTTTAAATTGTACAATTAATTTCATGAAGCTACATGCAAAAATTAATGTTCAATCTTTCCGTATAGTAGGACTCGTCGGTTCGGGACGGACCGGTCTCAACTTTCGATCACGCAGGTCGCAGAAGCAAATCTTAGCTACCGTTGCAGGACCCTGCGACCCTGTACGCGTGCGCGTACCTATCACGGCTAGCGGAGAAGTTTAGGAGTGGGGACTGCTCCCCTCCGAGGCTTTCGATGCGACGAGTACCGATCCGACGAGTCCTACTGTCAATCCAATTTTCAAAAATAAATCCTTAATAGACAAAACTCATTGAAAAGTCGTTTAACATTTTTTATAATAAAAAATTTCTTATAAAAAGATTGTTTCTTCTTTTCTACATATAAAAATTAATGTTCAATGTTTCAATCGGACTTTTTATATCTCCACAAATGGATCCCCATCGACCTAAGTATGTACAGTAGGACTCGTCGGCTTGGGACGGACCGGGTCACCACTTTCGATCACGCAGGTCGCAGAAGCAAATCTTTAGCTACCGTTGGAGGACCCTGTACGCGTGCGCCTACCTATCACGGCTAGCGAAGAAGTTTAGGAGTGGGGACTACTTCCCTCCGAGGATTTCGATGCGACGAGTACCGATCCGACGAATCCTACTGTCAATCCAATTTTTGAAAATAAATTCTTAATAGACCGAACTCATTGAAAAGTCGTTTAACATTATTTAAAAATATGAAATTTCTCATAAAAAGATTGTTTCTTCTTTTTTAGATGTGAAAATCAATGTTTAATGTTTCCCATATTTTTACATTTTCTTGTGAAAAAATTATTTATTTCCCCTTTTTAAATTCGGAAAGCGAAAGAGTTTTTTCAATTTAAACGATTTCGAATGGGATATAAATATACTGCAATAATTAAAATTACTTTAGATATCATAGATTATTATATTTACCAGTGGGATCAGGAAAAACGGATAAGATGAAGCAAAGAATACTAATCACGCGTTCCATTTTCTTAATTGAAAAAAGGAAATCTTTTCATGGAGAATTTTGATAAGGATGTAACTGTAATGATTCTTCTTAAATTTGGTTAAAGATAGACGTTTATCACTATCGTATACGTGATTGTAATTATCTCCATTTAATTATCTTATTTTTCCAACACCGATGTCGCAAATATACTTCAGATTTATGACATAAAATTTCAAAAATTCGAGAGTCTAAAATTAATTATTACTTAATAGAAAGATAAAAAGTTAATATTATGTTTTAACTGTTTTAAATTATAAGAGACTTTTTTAAATCAGTCAAGACACTTTTTAGGAATTTTCCACTGAACTAAACGAAATCAGGGACGGTCAGGGAATTAAAAAAAAATCTTTCAAAGTCAGGCAATTCCTATAGGGGCACTTTAAGCAATTGTCAAGAATAATAATTTTGAAATGTTTACATTCTAACTTTAAATTGTTTTATTTCACTTATGAAAGATTCTAAATTAAAAATGTTGCAAGATTAGGATTCTGGTCTTTGAATATTAATGGTGAGGAAAAATAAAAAAATTAAAAAAAAAAAATTAAAATTAAAAAATTTTAAAATTAAAAAAAAAAATTAAAAATAAGAAAATGAAATTTTGCAGTCACACCCATATAATATTCTTGTTAGTAATTTATGTACCTTGGATTTCCATTTCTTTTTTTTTGTAGTTTCTTCCTCCTGAGGATTATTTTTTTGATTACAGATTTTATTATTTGGTTGAAATTTCAAATGTTTTGTTTAAAATTTGAATTTTTAGGTCGAAAATTTAACTACCTTGGTAGAAAATTAACTTTTCGTTGAAAATTTATATTTTGGTGTTTGAAAATTCAACTATTTTTTTGAAAATTCATTTTTTTCGTTCAAAAATTCATCTGCTTTAGTAGACATTTTATATTTTTAGGATAAAGATAGGACTCGTTTTTTTATTTTTTTTATTTTATGCATCGAAAATAAATAAGTCGAAAATTCGAATTACACCCCAAACGACGACGGACAAGTAAAAAAGTTTTAGAGAAAACTTGTTGCTTTTTGAAAGACCTATAGTTTTTCTCTCAACCATTTTTCTATGGTACTTGATATTTTGATTTTATTTTTTCAAAAATAATACGAAAAAAAATCCGAAATTCAAATTTTGAGCGAAACGATGCAAATTATGAGAAAAAGTCTCAGAAAGAAATTATAGCTTTTGGAAGGTCCTACAAAAATTTTCAAAACTATTTTTTAATAGGTTTTAATTGGTCATTTTGGTTTTATTTATCAAAAGTACTATGAAAAAAATTGAAAATTCAAATTTTGAACCAAACGACGCGAGATACAAGAAAAAGTCTTGAAAAGAAATTATAGCTTTCAAAAAGTTCTACAGCATTCGTTTAAACCATTTTTTGATAGTACTTTTCATTTTGGTTTGATTTTTTAAAAATACTATGGGAAAATCCAAAAGTTAAATTTTGAACCAAGCGATGCAAAATACGAAAAAAAGTCTTGAAGAGCAAAAATTTCTTGCAACCATTTTTCAATAGAATTTGTCATTTTGGTTTTATTACTCGAAAATACTACGAAAAAAGTCGAAAATTCAAATTTTAAGCTAAATTTGAGACTTTTTTCTAAAAATTTGTCTTCCTTAGTTGAAAGTTCAACTATTTGTTTAATCACTCATGTATTTTGTCAAAAAGTCGTCCTTTTTAGTAGAAAATCAATTAATCTTGTTGGTTGGAAATTCTCATGTTTTGCTTCAAAATTCATCCTCTTTGTTAGAAATTTCATATTTCTTGTTTAAAATATCAACTTTTACATTTCTTTAGAATTCATTTTTGCAAGCTAGAAATTGAACTATGTTGTTGAAAAGTCAACTATTTTTGTTGAAAAATAAATTATTTTGTTGAAAATGTAATTATGTTGTTGACAATTTAAATCTTTGGTTGAAAATTAACTTCATTATTGAAAATTCAACTGTTTTACAGAAAATTTCGTCTTTTTTTGGCTTAAAAGTTCAAGAATTTGGATGAACTTTTTTTTTCTTGACTGAAAAATCTTTATTTGTGAAAAATACATTCTTTTGGTTGAAAAATTTATCACATTAATTAAAAATTCATATCTTTGATTCAAAACTTGACTATTTTGTTGATAACAATTTTTTTTGCTCAAATTGAATTTTTGCTGGAAGTTTGTCTTTTTTGGTTGAAAGTTTAACTATTTGTTTGAAAATTCATGTATTTTGTTAACAAGTCGTATTTTTTAGTAGAATAATGATCTTTTGGTTAAAAATTCTTGTGTTTGGTTCCAAAATTAATCCTTTTAGGTAGATGTTTCATGTTTTTCGGTTGTTTAAAAATGAATTATTTTGTTGAAAATTCAATTATATTGTTGAAAATTCATATTTTTGGGTTGGAAATTCAACTGTTTTACAGGAAATTCGTCTTTTGGCTTGAAAGTTCAACAATTTGGATGCACTTTTTTTCCTCACTGAAAAATCCTTATTTGTTGAAAATTTTTCTTTTAAATTCATCATTATAATTGAAAATTCACATCTTTGGTTGAAAGTTGGACTGTTTTGTTGAAAATTCGTTTTTCTTTTTATTTAAAATGATTTTTTTTTTACTGAAAATTTTACTTTAAAATTTTTTGTTAAAATTTTGCTTTCCAATTGGAAAATTCGTGCGTTTGGTTTCAAAATTAAT
Source organism: Andricus curvator (assembly GCA_932195095.1). Lineage (NCBI taxonomy): Eukaryota > Metazoa > Arthropoda > Insecta > Hymenoptera > Cynipidae > Andricus > Andricus curvator. The sequence continues at coordinate 269,411 of CAKNYM010051470.1, forward strand.
TTTTTTTTTCTTTTGAAATGTCAACTATTAGATTTTTCGTTGAGGTATAATCGTCTGTTACAGTGCGATACGTCACACTAAATTTTTATTTTCTCGAAATAGAATGATTTTTTGGATACCAATTTTTGTTTTTTATTCAGCGTTGCCATATCTCAAAAGCAAGATTCTTTTTTGTAAATTAGAAAAAATTAAATTAAATTAAATTTTTTTTTAATTCTTCCTATCAATCAACGCAATATCTTGGGAGATAGTTTTTATTTTTTGTTCAAAAGCATAATTGCACTTTTTATAGTGATCCGCATCTAAGCCTGTTACAATTTTATTTTTTGTTTAAACGGAAAATTGCACTTTTTATAATGAGCAGCTAGGCCTGCTTCAATTTTATTATTTTTTTTTGAACGGAAAATTGCACTTTTTATAGTGATCCGCAGCTACGCATGTTCCAACTTTTTTTTTTTAATGTAAAATTTCACTTTTTATAGTGATCCGCAGCTAAGCCTGTTTCAATTTTATTATTTTTTTTTTGAACGGAAAATTGCACTTTTTGTAGTGATCTGCAGCTAAGTCTGTTCAAATTTTATTATTTTTTTTTTTTGTTTAAACGGAAAATTGCACTTTTTATAGTGATCCGCAGCTAAGTCTGTTCCAATTTTATTGTTCGTTCAAACGGAAAATTGCACTTTTTATAGTGATCTGCAGCTAAGCTTGTTCCAATTTTATTATTATTTTTTTTTGTTTAAACGGAAAATTTCACTTTTTATAGTGATCCGCAGCTAAGCCTGTTCCATTTTTTTTGTTTGAACGGAAAATTGCACTTTTTATAGTGATCCGCAGCTAAGCCTGTTCCAATTTTATTTTTTGTTCAAACGGAAAATTGCACTTTTTATAGTGATTCGCAGCTAAGTCTGTTCCAATTTCATTATTTATTTTTTGTTTAAACGGAAAATTTTTTTGATCCAAAAAATTTTGCTCTTATTCAGAAACTGAAGTGGACTTTCGTTTTGTTTTTAATGGGTGATTTCGATTATACAGAATTTTTTTTCTCTCCTGAAAAATTCCGATTTTTGTTCTCTAGTTCTGTACTGCAACCCTTCAAATATCGTTTCAGTCACCGAGTCTTCTTGACGAAGCAATGTGAATTTCTTCTATTTTTGCCGTCTCCCCCCCCCCCTTCCTTGCCTTTGCCGAATAATTTTCCATTTCCGTTTTGCTGGTCCTTCCGTCCATGATAACAATAATAATGTAAATAGAAGTCGGTACATGGGGTCGTCGAATCGGAAAAATTCAAGAGTACTGCCAAAATCGACATTCTTGCTTAAGGATGAGACGAGCGGATATTTTTAAAATAATACCACTCGTTCTAGAAAAAGTAGATGTTTTCTATAAGTATTTTAATCCTCTTAATTTGAAATTTAGATTAGGGATTGTCTATGAACTAGGTGACCAAAGAATAAAATTAATTAATTATTAATTTGACTATTTTAAGTTTTTGTTTTTAAAATTTCCTTCCAAAAATTATTTTTCATCGAAAGAACGAATTTTCAACAGAATAGTTGAACTTTTAGCCAAATGGTTAAATTTTCAAGCCAGAAAGTCAGTTAAATTTTAAATTGTAAATGATTGTTTCATAATGGAAAATAATTTTGTTCTTAACATTTCGATACCACACTATAATTTGTAAACTTTCTTACATTTTCAAAAAGAAAAGAAAAATTAAATTATGGGCAAAAACTTATTTTGAAGAATTCGAAAAAAAACTAGAACTTTTTTAATAATTATGAGAGATTTGAGGAGATTAAATTTCATTCAAGATTTCCGGTGAAATTTTTAAGGGGTTTAGATTTTATTTCGAAGGAATAATTCTAAGTTTTGAAGATTTCAAAATTTGTGGAGAAAGAATATGGAAGACTTTGAGATTTATGGGAAAATTTTTAATGATGTTTTTGTAATGAATTCTAAGAGAAAATTGAAAAAGATTACAAAACATTTTCAAGTATTTCCTGAAATTTTAAAGAAAAGTGTAAAAGATCTTGAAGCAAAATTTTGCAATTTTGCCATATTACATAATGTTAGAAAAAAGTTGAGTAAGTTTAAGAGATATTCAGAATGCAGATATGCAGAAGTTTTGAAAACATTCAAAAAAAGATTTTTTAAGAATTTTGTAAGGTTTCACAAAAATGAAAAAAATGTTACGTTCCTAGGAAAAATTAGAATGATTTTTTATTTCGAAAAATTGATTTTAAAAGAATATTGAAAACTTTTAAAAACATTTCAAAAGATTTCTAAACTAGGCAAAGAAGAATCTGAAAGACGCTAAGGCAAATTTTTCAATGTTGCAGAATTAAAAAAAAATGCAGGACAAATTTGTATATTTTTTGTAGATTAGAAGGTTTAGAATGTTAGAAAATATTGAAAAAAATAATGTTTTCAAATTTCGTGTGAAAATTTTTAATGATTTTTTATTTTGTACAATGAACTTCAAGAGAACATTAAAAAAAGTTTTTAAACATTTCAAACGGTTTTCTAAAATTTCGAAAAAGCGTGTAGAAAATTTTAGAGAAAACTATTTTATTTTCGTAAGATTAAAAAGTATAAAAAAATCGAGTAAATTCATGAAATATTTAGATGAATTGAAGAGATTTAAAAAGAATTTTAAACCTCAAGAGATTTTTAGAAATGTAAATTTTTAAAGATTAAAAAAAACACTTTAGAAACTTTAAAAGAATTTCGAAAGGTTTCAAGAAAATAAACAATTTTTCTTCAAATTCCTAGAAAAATTTAGAATATTATAAGGACATTTTTTACATTTTGAATGATTTTCAAGAATTTTAAGAAAAAATCGAGTCAGTGAACAATATTTTAAAGAATTTAAGACGTTCCAAATAGATGATAAATTTTTAAAAACTTGGCAACAATCCCAAAAATTTATCAAATATTTTTTGGTTTTTTCCAAACTTGTAATAGTCCTAAACATCTATTAAAAAGACTTGAATTTTTCCTAATAGTTTTTAAAATCCTATGAAATAAAAAAATGTCTTTAAAATCTTCTAGATTTTTTTTTGTCACATCTGAAATAATAAAAAATCTCTTTTAATTTTCTCAAGAATCTTATAAGAATTATATTTTTATAAATTTAAAAAACGAATTGTTAATATTTATTTTCTTGTTGTCAATTCTCAGAATTTAATTTCGGCTCGAATTTAAGTGTTCAAGAACTTTTAACAAATAAATAGTTATTTGAAATTTTGATATTGTATTAAATATTAATATTATTTAGTATTCTTTATGGTATTGAAAAAAAAAGTTTTAATTTGCTTCAATATTTGTAAGTAAGTTTTTGTATTTTGAAGAGAAAAAGACAAATTATCTACAAAAGACTTGAATTTTCAACCAGAAAAGTTGAATTGTGAACCCCAATAATAATTGAATTTTCAACCAAAAAAGTTCATTTTTATCCAAGAAAGATGAGAAATTTTCAACATGGTTGTTAAATTTTTAAGAGAAAAAGGCGAATCATCTAATATCATCTAATATCATCTAATATTTAAATTTTGAACCCGAGCATATGAATTATCGATTTAAATGATGAATCTTTAACAACATAAAATGAATTTTTAACAAATTAATTCTCAACCAGGTCATTACATTTTTAACCAATAAAGATGAATACTCCACAAAAAATGTAATATTTAATACTTCTACGAAAAATATTTTAATTCAAAATAAAAAGCAGTTAAATTAAACCAAATAAGTGGAATTTTCAAGAAAACCGTTGAATCCTTAACCAAACCAGATTAATTTTCAACCAAACAGTTGCACTTCCAACCAAAAAAGATTTTTTTTCATCAACAAAATTAATTTTCTTAAGATCGAATAGTTAAATTGTCAACAAATAGATGAATTTTCAAAGAAAAAATAATTTTTAACAAAGTTGTTCAAATTTCAACCAATTAGTTGAATTTTTCACCAAAAAAGATGACTTATTGACAAAATAGTTGCATTTTCAATTAAATTAATGAATTTTCAAACAAATAGTAGAGTGTTTAACCAAATAAGATGAGTTTCGAATAAAAAATATAATAGTGGACTTTTGAACAAAAAATAGTTGGACTTTCTTAATGGTTTCTATTAATTCAGTGTGGGGGAGAGTGGTCCTAAGTCGGCACTGTGGGTTAAGTCGGCACCCTCGCGTTTCTCAGAGATGACAGCTATAGGTGTGTAAATATTATGAAAAGTTCAATCGATCAGGTACGTGGGTTTCTGTATTCTGTGTGCTTTCGTCTGATAAAGTCGATTTTTCATTCGGATTCGTTTCGTATGCGTAATAGCATGAAAGGTTTAAACATTCATAGTGGTCCTGAGTCGGCACCTTTTTTTGTTGTTGCTTTTGTTGTTATTTGCGTGTTATTTTATTTTGTTGTGTTTCAATTCCATGTCACTCGTCTCTTGTTGTTTTTTTTAGTTTGGTTGTGTTGTAACTGCACGTTGCTTGTCTCTGGTAGGTGTCCTTTTATTTTCTGTGTTTTTCTCATTGACTTTTCGCTGATTCCATTCTCAGATGTTTATTCATTGTAAATGGTTTAAATTTGTGCATTTCCCCCTAAAACTTACATAACCTGTCACTTTTCTTGCATTTGAGCGGAAAAAATTATGTGCCGACTCAGGACCAGGGGTGCCGGCTTAGGACTGCTATTTTGAGAAATAGCAAAAATCGACTTCTTCACTTTGCGCTGCAAAAGTCAAAATTGACTTTTTTTGTTGAAAATTCATATTTTTGGTTGAGCATTGAACTATTTTTGTAGAAAATAAAACTAATTAATTGGAAATAAAACTTTTTTGTTGGAAATTCGTTTTTTTTTGGTTCAAAATTTATCCTTTACAAGTTGAAAATTCAACGATTTGGCAGAAAATCCATGTTTTTTTTTGGGCTAGAAGAAAAATCTTGTTTGTTAAAGATTCATAATTTTATTCGTGGATTCAAATATTTTATTAACAATACTTCTTCTTAGTCTAATTCAACTAGTAGAACATTCGTATTTCTGGTTTAAAAGTCCACTATTTCTCCAAACAATTGAATTTCTCCTTGAAAACTTTACGATTTTATTGAAAATTCGTCTATTTAGGTAAAAAAATTAATCTTCTTTGTTGAAAATTCATCCATTTGGTTGATTATTGAAAAAATTTGGTTAAAAATTAGTTTCTTTTAACTAAAAATTTAACTATTCTATTTTTTGTTATAAACTTATCTTTTTTTAATTGATAATTAAACTATTTGAATGGGGTTTTCCGGTTTCAATCGTGTAAAAAACTACGAATCTTGCCATGTTCCTTCACACGTTGGCTCACCGCCCTCCCAGGTTCTCTAATATAGACTTTGCCACGAGAACAAGGGATTTTATATACTCCCGGATTACTGACAGGTGCCTTTTTATCTTTAGGGTTATTCAGAAGTTGTCCTATTTTTGCAGGTGGTTTAAATATGGTTTGAATGTTGTGTTTGCTGAGAATTCTTCCTATTTGTTCTGTGAGATCTTGAATGTAGGGTGAGATGGTGGTCGTTTTTCTCTCTCTTTCTTCAGTAGGTTGTCTTAACTTATTTTTTTGAGTGTATATAAAATCCCTGGTTCTTGTGGCAAAGTCTATATTGGAGAAACCGGGAGTGCGGTGAGCCAAAGTGTGAAGGAATATGAGAGTAAAGTGAGGCTAAAACATTTCACGCAATCAGCACTAGCTGAGCATCATATCGAAACAGGACATAGCATTTGGTTTGACAAAACAACCATCGCAAAAACGTACAATATTTTTCCATGAAAACATAGAGAAGCAATCGAAATCTTAAAACACCCTAATAACATCAATAGGGACAATGGATATAATACCAATCCGATTTCGATCAATCCCCACCATGGGGCGCCCTGGCCAATCACAGGCATCGTAGAGAATATATACAAGAACAACATAACCTGAAACTTCAGTTTCAGCTCAGCCCTTAAGAAGTGACTGAAGATTGAATTTATTTTCAAAAATTCAATTTTTCGCGTTGAAAAATAAACTGTTTTCCAAAAATTTGCCTTTTTGAAATTTAGAAAATGAAGTTTTGCGGCCACCCTGGAAAGAAAAGCGTGGGTTGGAGGTGCTCGCGGCAAGTTCCTTAATCTGATATTCTCAGCAGCTGGGAAATATTAAATTAAATTACATTACATATGGATATGCATCTGCATGGCAAATTTCTCGGTGTAAATATGTGTGTGCCTTGGCCGTGGCCGATTATCTCGTCACAGGAGTTTCCTTCAGCGGATTCATTTTGCTGAACGAAGATGGCAAAAGCGCATCTTGATAATACCCACGTCGCGTCGGCCAAGTCAACTTGAAATTGATTCGTTAGTGAAAAAAGAATCCTTGAAAATCTCGAGAATTCAGCCAGATTGCGAATTACGCTGCTTTTTCGGATAGGGAGCGTTAATTTGCCTGTAGGCGGGACTGGATTACAATTTCCTTACATTCACGGCAGATTTAACCAAGTTTTGAGGGGGAAAATATTTTTTTATACTTTGGAAACTTTTCCCAAAGTGATGACATATCGAAATATTCAATTGATACTTTTCATTAGAATTTTTCTCTCAGATACGTGTGTCAAAAATAAGGGACCATCCATAAACTACGTTATCAATTTGAGGGAGGGGGGAGGGTTCGTGCAAATTTATAAAGATGGCCCCTCTTTTCCCATTATTAAAGAAATCTTCCTTTTTCCCCTGTTCTCAAGAATGCTTACACCCTTTTCCACTTTTTCATATTTTCGCTTGAATGCAAATTAATAGAACGCAATACGAAAATTGAACTTTTTTCATGTGATAACTCTACTATTCCATTTTTGGTTCGGAATTCATCTCTTTTGGTTGAAAATTCTATTATTTGGTTAAAAAAATTATCTTGTCGAGAATGCACAGTTCTTATCACACCGCCATCATAAGTGCGATTTTAGGTACTTTAAGCGATATCTAAAATATCAATTCTTAGCCTAGGCCGTAAAATTTTTATTTTGGGTACAGCGCATTAAAAAGTAACTGACACTGTGATCTGATTGGCTGATGGACATTTGTATCTGTACTTTATTGTACGATGTGTGCAGTGACCCCAAATCTGGCATGTAGAGGCCCCTAAGTGGCACTTTGCCTAGTGTAAATAATTGCAGTACTCGTCCTTCGTCTCGGGAATTCAATGGAATTGAATGGAATTCAATAGAATGGAATTGAATGAAATGGAATTTAATGGAATTGAGTGGAATTGAATGGAACGGAATTGAATAGAATTAAATGGACCCTAAATTTACCCCTGTGTAATTAATTACCATCCTAATTAACATGCATATAAAAGAGGAATATAAATTAACATAAGAAAAATGAAAGCCTGAGGAGGGTCCGAACACAGGACCGAAACGTCGCGACGATGAAATAAAACTTTTTTGAGAACAACTTGACCGAAAAAAGCCTCATATATTTTTCCATTCGAGAGAAAAAATCTCATAAACGGTCGCCAACTTTCCCAACAAATATTGACATATGAGACATATTTTATTGAGAAGTAAGGAAGTTATGGTCATTTAAAATTTTATAGTAAAAATGAAATTGAATCAAATTGAATTGAATTGAATGGAACGGAATTGAATGAAATAGAATTAAATTGTATGGAATTGAATTGAATGGAATTTAATTTAATGGATTTGAATGAAATTGAATCAAATTGAATTGAATGCAATTGAATGGGATTGAATGGAATAGAATGGAATTTAATTCAATGGAATTAAATGAAATTGAGTGGAATTGGATTGAATGGAATTGAATTGAATGGGAACAAATTGAATGGAATGGAATTGAATTGAAAGGATTTGAATTGAATTGAATTGAATGGAATTGAATTGAATGGAATGGAATTTAATGGAATTGAGTGAAATTGAATGGAACGGAATTGAATGGAATTAAATGGAATTTAATGGAATTAAATTAAATTAAATTGAACCAAATTGAATTGAATCGAATGGAACGGAATTGAATGGAATAGAATTGAATTGAATGGAATGGAATGGAATTTAATTGAAATAAATTGAATTGTATGGAATTAAATTAAATTAAATTAAATTGAATGAAATGGAATTGAAAGGATTTGAATTGAAAGGATTTGAATTGAATGGAATTGAATTGAATGTAATTCAATGGAATGTCATTTAATTGAATGGAATAGAATTGAATGGAAATCAATGGAATGTCATTTAATTGAAAGGAATAGAATTGAATGGAATTTAATGGAATTGAGTGGAATGGAATTTAACGAAATTGAATGGAATTGGATTAAATGGAATTGAATTATATGGAATTGAAAGAAATGTAATTGAATCAAATTGAATTGAATCGACTGAAATGGAATTTAATGGAATTGAGTGGAATGGAATGGAACGCAATTGAATGGAATTGAATTAACTGGAATGGAATTGAATTGACTTGAATCAAATTGAATTGAATTGAATGGAATACAATGGAATTGAATTGAATCAAACAGAATTGAATTATATGGAATTGAATTAAATTTAATTGAATGGAATTTAATCCGATGGAATTGAATGAAATTGAATGGAATTGGATTGAATGGAATTTAATTTGATGGAATTGAATGATATTGAATAGAATTGGATTGAATGGAATTGAATTGAATGGAAACAAATTAAATGAAATGTAATTGAAAGGATTTTAATTGAACGTAATTGAATTGAACGGAGTTTAATGGAATGGAATTGAATTGAATGAAATGGAATAGAATTGAATGGAATTGAATTGAATGAAATGGAATAGAATTGAATGGAATTGAGTGGAATGGAATGGAATCGAACGAAATTGAATGGAATTATATGGAATTGAATGGAATTGGATTAAATGGGATTGAATTATATGGAATTGAATGAAATGGAATTGTATGGAATTGAATTAAGTTGAATTGAAATTTAAGAATTTTAAATTAGATTAAAACCAAATCCAAAATCCCATTTAACATCCAATAATCAAGTTAATGTATAGAATTCCTGAAAATAAAACAAGAATTCAACGATCAAATTGGGAAAAAACACCACAAAATGCTCCTATTGCAATTCCTAAAAACACAAAAAAAATTGATTTATTTTATTATTCCTTCTCTTTTTCATTTCTTTCGTCTTTTTTATTTTTATTATTATCAAATAGCAATATGAAAGCATGCACAATATTTACCAAAATAAATATTGTAAATATTGAAAAAAATATTAAATAAATATAAAAAAAATAATATTGTGCATGCTTACATATTGTGATTTGATAATAATGAAAATAAAAAAGACGAAAGAAATAAAAAAGAGAAAGAAACAAATTTTTTTGTGTTTTTAGGAATTGCAATAGGAGCATTTTGTGGTGTTTGTCCAAATTTGATGGTTGAATTATTGTTTTATTTTCAGAAATTCTATACATTAAATTGAATTCAATTTAATTTAATTTAATGAAATTGAATTGAAACACATTAAATTAAATTGAATTGAATACAATTGAATGGAATTGAATGGAATTGAATGGAATTTCATGGAATTGAATTGAAATGAATAAAATTGAATTGAATTAAATTGAATAAAATTGAATTGAATGGAATTGAATAAAATTGAATTGAATGGAATTGAATTGAAATAAATTGAATTGAAAATGGAATTGAATTAAATTGATTGAAATTGAATGTAATTGAATCAAATTGAAGGAAATTGAATGAAATTGAATGTAATTGAATTGAAATAAATTAAATTAAATTAAATTGAATGGAAATGAATCAAATTGAATTGCATTAAATGGAATGGAATTGAATTTAATTGAATGGAATTGAATTGAAAATGGAATTGAATTAAATGGAATTGCATGGAAATTAATTGCATGGAATTGAATGGAATTAAATGAGATTGAATTGAATGGAATTAAATGGAATTGAATTGGATTGGTTTGGATTCCCTCTCTGGTTTTTAGATTAGGACTCTATGCAAGCTATTTGCACTTATGATGAGTGGTGTGATAAAAAATACTGTGTGACACTCGGCCCCTGAGTGGCACTTTGCCTCGTGTGAATTGTAGTACTCATTCTTCGTCTCGGCTACGCCTCGATTCCGACTTGTAGTGCAACTTTCACAATCGGCGAAAAAGTGCCACTTAGGGTACTTGTATCACAAATAACTATTTCTGGACTGAAAATTCATCCATTTGGTTCAGGATTCAACTATTTTCTGAAAAGTTATTTTTTTCTCGTTTAATTCAACTAGCTTTTGGTAGAAAATTATTCTTTTATGCTTGAAAAGTTATCTTTCTTGTTTGAAAATGATCTTCTTTGTTGAAAATTCAACTGTCTTCTAAAAAGTTCGCCTTTTAGCTTTAAAGTGAAACTGCTTTTGGTTGAATTGTAATCCTTTTAGTCTGAAAATTCGACAATATGGTTGATAATGCATCTTTTATGGTCAAAAATTCAATTGCTTTATGAAAAATTTGTTATACTGGATTGTAAAATTATCTTTTATGGGAGAAAAGTCATCTCTTATGGTAGAAAAATCATCTTTCTTGGTCCTCTAATAAATAACCCATTATAGAAAAATGCTTTTAAAAAAATGCAAAAGCTTTGAATGCGCGTCTCATTTCCTTAATAGAGTCCTGTTAAAAAGGCCTCAAAGGTTTGACGTAATTACCCATTGTAGTTATTCTGAAATTTTGTTGGCGCTTGATATTTTATGCATTCATTTGTTTACGCATTTGCAAATAAAGTTCTCTGTCTCCCCCCCCCCTCTCATCCATTGAATTTTTATTTTTTCTTCCTTTGCCAGTCCTTTTTCTTTCTTCCATCTGAGCCATCACCAACGGCAGGCAGGCGGGCAGACAGGCCTTATTGGCAAGTTCGCGAGAAATGTTTCCTGGGGACAGTACAGAAGAGAAATTTCCGAGTGGTGCAGTTTGGAACGTTTGGAACGTGATGCCTCGGGCCAGAGGAATACATTTCAATCTACTACCGCACCGCTTCCTCCGGCCCTCCCAATTCAGGCTCTTAGATTGTCCTGGTTTGCGCTGAGTTTTTCTTGATTGGATTTTCATCGCGGCCGCTTGCATAAAACATTCTCTGTCCCTTTCCCATCCCTTTCTCACCTCATGTCGTCCCACGGTTGCCTTGTAGCAACTTTTCCTGCATCTTCTACTTTCCTGCGAACAGTGGGGCAAAAAAGTTTCTGTCGACAAATCAATTTTTAGCCTACACTATTCATTCGATTTGGACGTTTTTAGGGTTTTCATAGCCCCGGACCGACTTTACCCCATGCCTTAGGCGACTTTACCCGGTACCCTAGACGACTTTACCCAGTGCCCAAGTCAACTTTACTCCCTATCCTAGCTGAATTTACCCCGTACCTTAGATAACTTTACCCCTTACCCCAAATGACTTTACCCCGTACCTTAGGCGACTTTACCCCGTAGATTAACCAACTTTACCCCGTACCTTTGACAACTTTACCCTGTACTCTAGCCGAAGTAACCCCGTTCCCTAGTCAAGTGTACTCCCTACCTTAGCTGACTTTACCCTGTACTTCAGATGGCTTAACCCCACACCCTAACTGAATTTACCTCGAACTTAAGCCGACTTTACCCTGTACTTTAGATGACATTACCCCTTACCAAAACTGACTTTACCCCGCACCTTAGGCGACTTTATCCCGTGACCTAGTTGACTTTACCATATACTTGAAGCAATTTTATCCCGGACTCTAGCCGACTTCACCCTGTACCGTAGCCGACCTAAACCTGTGCCCAAGTCAACTTTACTCCCTACCCTAGCCGACTATACCTTGTACTTTAGATGACTTCACCCCTTACCCGAAATTACTTTAACCCGTACCTTCTGCGACTTTACCCCGTCGACTAGCCAACTTTACCCCGTAGACTAGCCAACTTTACCCCGTAACTTTGACGACTTTACCCTGTACTCTAGCCGAATTAAACCTGTGCCCTAGTCATGTTTACTCCCTACCTTAGCCGACTTTACCCTGCACTTCAGATGACTTCACCTCATACCCTAACTAAATTTACCCCGAACTTAAGGCGACTTTACCCCGTATCTAGCCGAATTTTCCCCGTACCCTAGCCGACTTCAACCTGTGCCCTGGTCAACTTTACTCCCTACCACAGGCTGACTTTACCCCGTACTTTAGATGACATTACCCCTTACAAAAACTGACTTAACCCCGCACCTTCGGCACCTTGTAGGGTAGACTGGGTACGGTTGTGCCAGGGTACGGTTGTGACAGTCGTCATATTAGCGTAACTATAAGGAATACCCGGTTGAGTGGAAGGGGAAAGAGGAGCGGCAGGCCCTTCTGAACATGCTTCACAGGATTGCGTCAATTTTTGCGTGACATTGAAGCTTGCAGAGGACTACAGTACTTTTTAGCAGCAAAAAGTAAATATTTTTATTCGATTTCTTTTAGTAATTGTTGTTATATGTGTACAGATAGAGTAACAAGTGTTTTTTATCTTTATAGGTTACACATTAGTGGTTAAATAGAACTGATTACTTTGTACGATATTATTATTATGTTAATATTATTATTATGATTATTATTATTATTACCCCAAGCACTGTCACAACCGTCCCTGGGGTGTGGTCGGTTGTGACATTTTTTATTTTTTTTCTAATTTGCTCCTATAAATTAACCATTGTACTTAGGGACACAATGGTAGTATTTATTCGTAGACAAATATACATTTCACACTAAAAAATTCCTTTCATCCAGCTAACTGGCATACTGACAAAATTATAGTCGATCAAATGAAAATTGTCACAACCGTACCCGGTCTCCCCTACGTTAGTGAACTTTAATGCCTACCCTAGCCGACTTTACTCCGTACTTTACGTGATTTTATCCCTTAACCTAACAGACTTTACCCCGTACGTCCGGCGACTTTACCCCGTACCCTAGCCTACTTCATCCCGTACTTTAGATGACTTTACTCCGTACTTTATATGACTTCACGCTGTACTTGAGATGAATTTACCACGTACCCTAACTGACTTTACCCCGTACCCTAGCCGACTTTACCTTGTACTTGCAGCGATTTTACCCCGAGCCCTAGCTGACTTCACCCTGTGCCCTAGACAACTTCACTCCCTACTATAGCCCACTCTACCCCGTACTTTAGATCACTTTACCACGTACCCTAACTGACTTTACCTCGCACCTTAGCCAACTTTACCCCGTACCCTAGCCGACCTAAACCTGTGCCTTGTTCAACTTTACTCCCTA
>CAKNYM010051470.1:282750-295915 GCA_932195095.1 Andricus curvator
TACCCTAGCCGACCTAAACCTGTGCCTTGTTCAACTTTACTCCCTATTCTAGCCGACTTTACCCAGTACTTTAGATGACATTACCCCTCATACTAACTGACTTTCTCCCGTACGTTCGGCGACTTCACCTCGTACTCTAGTCGTCTAAAACCTGTAACCAAGTCAACTTTACTCCCTACGATTTTACCCAGTACCCTAGGGGCCTCCACCCTGTGCCCTAGCAAACTTTACTCTCTACCCAAGCCGACTTTACCCCGTACTTTAGATGATTTTACCCCTTACCCTAACTGACTTTGCTCCGTACGTTCGGCGATTTTACCCCGTACCCTAGCTGACTTCACCCTGTGCCCTAGCCAACTTCACTCCCTATTCTAGCCCACTTTACCCCGTACTTCAGATGACTTCACCACTTACCCTAACTGACTTTACCACGCACTTTAGGCGACTTTACCCTGTACCCTAACTGACTTTACCCCATACCTTTGACGACTTTACCATGTACTCTAGCCGACTTTACCCCGTACCCCAGCTGACTTAAACCTGTGCCCTGTTCAACTTTACTCCGTACCCTAGCCGTCTTTACCCCATACTTCAGATGACTTCACCCCTTACCCTAAATGAGTTTGCCCTGTACCTTCGCCGACCTTACCCCGTACCGCAGCCGACTTTACCCCGGACTTGAGATTATTTTACCCCTTACCCTAACTGAATTTGCCCTGTACCTTCGCCGACTTTACCCCATACCCTAGCCGACTTTACCCTGTGCGCTAGCCAACTTTACTCCCTACTCTAGCCCACATTACCCCGTACTTTAGATGACTTTACCTTGTACATTACGCGACCTTACCTCATGTTCTAGAGGAAGGGGAGAGGAAACAGGGAAATTGAGGGAAAGTGACACTATCTATCCTTCAGTTCCTTCAGTTCCTCTTATCTCACGGAATCCCACCTATCCCTTGAGACTCCCCTTATCAAACGAATTGTTTTTTCTGGTTTTTTTTTGTCGAAAATAGTAATTATTATTTTAATGATTTTATTTTCATAATTCACAATTTACATTATTGTTAAAAAGTTTTGTTAGAAATTCGTCTTTTTTGGTTGACTTCGACTGTTTTTGATTTAAAATTAAAATTATTCTTGGTTGAAATTAATATCAACTATTACATTTTTCGTTGAGAACTCATCTCGTTTGGTTGAAAATTAATCTACTTTGTAGAAAATTCAAGAATTTTATAAAAAAAATCATTTTTTTTGGTTGAAGATTCTTCATTTTAGTTGAAAATTCATCTCTTCGGTTGAAGGTTTGATTAAGTTTAACCATTCCAGTTGATGATTCATCATTTTAGTTAAAAATTCACCAGTTTGGTCGACAATTTAACTAGTTCATTAAAAATGTTTTTTTTTTTTTTGGAAAATTATATTTTTAATTGAAAATTGAACTATTCTATTTTTAGTGGAAAATTGATATTTTTAGTGGAAAATTCAAATGTTTGGCTGAAAATTTATCTTTTTTTTCTGTAGAAAATTCAACTACTTTGTTGAAAACTCACAAACGTATAATAGGGGAGACCACCCTACAGTAGATAATGATCCAACAGTAGAGAATCATTAATTTAAAATCCTAATCTATGTAAAATAATTCATATAATTTAAATAATAGTTAAGAGACGACACGTGTTAATATATTAAAATTATAATTGAATATTCTACTCATATTTGTGTTTATAATTATTAACCATCTACCGTAAGATCATTATCTACTGTAGGATTATTATCTAATGTAGGATGGTCTCCCCTACTGTATTTTGACTTTCTATTTGACTTGAAATCAAACTGGAGACAAGGGAACAAGAATATTCATACTTTGTTCTCATTTCCTCAACTACAAATAACTTTCAGAAGTCATTTCAAAGGGGAAAGGAGAAATGTGCACAGTTTCCAACATTTCTGCGGGTTAAGACGAGAACGATCGTGCAGTACCCACTTGTTTGACTTTCAGTTACAGACAGATTGAAAAGGGAGTTGAAGTGGAAAAGAGAAGCATTGGAGAGGTTATATATATCAACTGAAATAAATCATTATTATAGTATAATGGAATATATTATTCTAAATATATGGATAATTTCAAATTAAAATCGGAATTCGGTACAGGCAATCTTCTCACTTGAAAGTTGTTAACTTTTAAGCATTGACGTGACTTCATTTTCACACAAACTGAAACTGGAACCCGTGCGGTCTCGTAGACCGCACGTCCACGCGTACGCAAACAAACTCAAGTTTGTGTCTGACATCTTGCGTTTTGAATTCCTCGAAACGCATTGATTCAGAAATATAATACTGTGACGCTACCGTGGACGTGCGGTCTCAGGGACCGCTTATGAACTTTCAATTGATATTAGTGACCAATTAGACGCAGGACCACACGTTGTCCACCTTCCTTGGCGAAAGCACCACTAAAATTAAAGCTGAGATGAACTAAAGTTACTAATAACTAATGGACGAGCGGTCTGTGAGACCGCACGTCCACACTTAAAGGTCCAGTATAATATATTGCACTAGGAGCGCTTCCACATATTATGTGATGCTATTTTCAGTGATTTCTGACTCGCCCCTCCCTCTTGTGAAAATTTATGATATTTCAGTGAGCCCCTCCCTTTTCTTCAAAAGAATTCTCTTTTCTTCACTTCAATCAAGAAACAACCCCTTTTCCTAGTTTTTTCGCTTAAATTTAAACTGAATTAATAGAACCCAATAAGAAAATACAACTATTATTGGTTAAATGTTAATATTTTTTGGTAGAAAAGTCTAGTGTTTTTTTTTTAGTTTGGTTGAAAATTTGGTTCAAAATTTAACTATTTTGTTGAAAATGCATCTATTTTGTTAAAAAGACATCTCTTTTGGTCAAAAATTAAATTTCTTTATTGAAAGCTGATTTACTTTAATAAAAATTCGTTTTTTTGGGTTAAAAATTTATCTCTTTGACTAAAAATTTAACTATTTTGTTAAAAATTCGTTTCATTTTTGGTTTCAAAATTATTCTTTTCACTGAAAATTTAACTATTGGTTAAAAGTTCGTCTTTTTTAATTGAAAATTCAACTCTCTCGTTCAAAATCAATTTAAATTCAATTTAAAATGAACTTGTTGGTTGAAAATTCAATTCTTTGCTTGAATGTTGAAATTTTCTATTTGTTGATGTTATCGTTGTCGACCAGATAAATGTAATAAATAAATTAATGTTCAATCAATATTTTTGAATATTTATTTTTGATTTTTAAGTTGTGCAAAAATTGTTTCTAGCTGTGTCGGGATTCGAACCCAGGTCCTTCAGATTGCCGGTCTGTTGTTGAACTATTTTCTTGAAAATTAATTTTTATCAAAACTCATCATTATAGTTGAAACATCAGCTTTTTGGTTGAAAATTGACCTATTTTGCTAAAAATTATTTTTTTGTTTTGTTTGAAAAGTAAGTTTCTTCACTGGAAATTCCACTTTTCGTTGAAAATTTATATTCTAACTCTAAAATTAATCATTGTCTGTCTGAAAACTGATGTCTTTTGTTGAAAATTCATCTTTTTTGGTTGAATGCATATGCTTCTAATTAAAAATCAAAACCTTTTGTTGAAATATTAACTATTACATGGTTCGTTGAGAATTCATTATTATTATTTTTTTAAATCAACTCGGTCGTAAATTAACTTTTTTGTTAAAAATCATATTTTAGGGTCTAAAATTCAACTGCTTTGTGGAAAATTCGTCTTTTTGGCTTAAAAATTAAAAAATTTGGTAGAAAATCATACTATTTGGTTGAAAATTAACTTTTTTGATAAAAAGTCATAGTTTTAGTAGAAAATTTAACTCTTTTTGAGAAAAAAAATCTATTTGGTTAAAATTGAACTATTAATTTAAAGATTCAACTATTTTGTTGCAAAATCGTGGTTTTTGTTAAAAATCAATTTTTTTATCTGAAATTGTAGCTATTCCATTTTGGGTAGAAAATTGTTCGTTTTCAGTTGAAAATTCAACTATTAAATTTTTCACTGAGTAGTCAAGTTGTGAATTTGTTTACAAAATTTTTTATGAAATAAACAATTATGATTATTTAATGGAGTATCATAACGGAAAGATTTTACCAAGTAAATTCCAATTTTTTCGGGTGAAAAAAAATGGTTTAAACCAATTATGATTATTATTTATAACTATCTTCACCAATATTAATGCTAGATAGTTGTCTTTTTTTTCTGAAAATTTAAACTTTGTGTCCATTTTTCACTCAGTGAGGTAATAGTTATTGCAAGTTAACAAAAATAATTTTTTAAACAATTTGTTATTACTTATAACCATTTTCTCTTCTCTTATTTCAACTTTCCAATTAGAGTGAGCTGATATTTAATTCAATTTAACAAACGTAATTGTTTAAATAATTTATTATTGTTTATAACTATCTTCTCTTAGATAATTCCTAAATAGTTGCGGTTTTTTCTGACCTGTTTAACTTTGTTTTGGCTTTTTAGTTATTATCAAATAATAAATAAACATTAGAGAGAATCATTTTTAAACAATCTCTTTCTTCAAATTTTTTATATCGATCATAATAAATATAAATTTTCCTTGCAGTTGTTCTTAAGAGCCTTTTAGTTCAAATTAATATTAATATTATTATCTATTATTTGTTCCTAAATAAAAAGTAAAAGGAAAGCTGAATATTTCAGGAAAACCTGAAACTTTTTAGCGTTACTTCACAAGAAGATAGTTATAAACAATAATACATTGTTCATACAATTCTGTTTGTTAACTTGCAATCATCATTATCCCCCTAAGAAAAAAGTTGACAAAAAGTTAAAAATTTCAGAAAAAAATACTATTATCTAGCAGTACTGAAGGAGAAGATAGTAATATAAAATAATAATTTGTTTAAACAATTATGTTTGCTAAATTTCATCAGTTATTACCTAGCTTTAAGTAAAAAGTTGACAAAAGGTAGAAAGTTTCAGAAAAAAACTGCAACTATCTAAGACTGTAGTAGAAGATAGTTATAAGCAATAATAATTTGTTTAAACAATTATGTTTGTTAAATTTCATTGATTATTACCTCGTTCTAAGTGAAAAGTGGACAGAAAGTTGAATATTCCAGAAAATCCCACAACTGTCCAGCATTATAATAAAGAGAAATAAATAATAAATAAATAAACAAAGAGAATATTGATAATAATACTAATAATAAATTATTTGAACAATTATTTTTGTTAACTTGTATTACTTATAATCTCACTGTAATTGAAAAGTGGACAAAAGATTGACAATTTTAGAAGAAACTGTAAATTTCTTCTAACCTTGTTAAAATTATATTGCCAATGTTTTCTCACGTTGCCACCCATCAATATTTGTTTATTTTATAAAGCAATTATATATAAACAAATGTACATTTTCGTCGTTCGTAAGTCAAAATAAATAGTTTTTTCTTCTGACCTTGCTGAAATTATATTGCCAATGATATTTTCTGAAAAAATATTGCCATGCATTAATATTTTCTTATTTTATAAACAAATTATATAAATAAATTCACATATAAGGGGTTTTTAAGCGAAAAGATATCGTTTTTTCTTCTGATCATGTTGAAGTTATATGGCCAGTGATGAATTTGTATTTGTTTATTTAAATTGTTTATAAATTTTATAAATTCTATTGTTCGGCAAGAGGCCATGTAAAAAACATTTTGCAACATAATTTCAACAAGACTACAAGAAAGAAAATAGTTTTTCTGCTCATAAACGCCTACAATGTGTATTCTTTATGTAATTTGTTTATAAATTTTACGAATTCTATATTATCATAAAATTTTGTTGAAGAACATTATTAACAGTATAATTTTAACAAGATTAGATGAAAGAACGATTTTTTCTGCCTATAAGTGCCTAGAATGTGCATTTGTTTACTTAATTTGTTTTTAAAATAAATAGTGAGACATAACATGCTTGACAACATTTTTCTATAAAACATCATTGGCCATATAACTTCAACAAGATCAGAAGGCAAAACGATATCTTTTCCCCTAAAAAAGTCTTATATGTGAATTTATTTATAGAATTTGTTTATAAAATAAGGAAATATTAATGCATGGAATTTTTTTTCAGGAAACATCATTGGCAATATAATTTCAGCAGGCTCAGAAGAAAAAACGAATTATTTTCGCTTAAAACGTCTAAAATGTGCATTTGTTTATATAATCTGTTTATAAAATAAACAAATACTGATGAATGGTAACATTTTTTGCAAAAACATCTTTGGCAATATAATTTCAGCGAGGTCAGAAGAAAAAACGATTTGTTTTCGCTTAAAAATGCCGAAAATGTACATTTGTTTATATAATTTGTTCATAAATAAACAAATATTGATGGGTGGCAAAAATTTTTCAGAAAAACATTATTGGCAATATAATTTCAGCAATGTCAGAAGAAAATACGATATAATTTTTTTAAAGTTATATGGCAAGATATTTGGATGAAAACGATATAATGATGATGAAATTTCTTTTTAAGATTATTATTGTTAATATTATAAGCAAATTTAATAAGCAAGTGCATTAATCTGGCATTTTTCGACAGAAAAAATCGTTTTTTTTTAGTTTTAATTTTCTAAATTAAGAATTCAATAATAATGTTAGCGAAATTCATAATTTGTTGATTAATTAATAAATTAAAATAAAATTAAAATGTTGATTTTCAAACAAATTCAATAAACAAATGCATTATTTGGGCATTTGTCGGCAGAAAAATTCATTTTTTTCCAATGCCCGTTCTTTCAGTTGGAAACTTCATGACAATTTCAGCAACATTCATAATTTGTAAATAAATGTTATGATTTTTTTTTAAACAAATTCATTAATCAGGCATTTGTCGACAGAAAAATTCGTTTTTTTTTCGATCTCAACTTTTTTAATTAGGAACTTCATCATAATTTTAGCAAAATTCATAATCAATTTGATGATTTTTTAAAACGAATTTCATAAACAAATGCATTATTGAGGCATCTTTCGACAAGAAATTCTTAGAAACTTAAACTGAAAAGACTGATATTGAAAAAAATCATCTTTTTCGTCGATAAATACCCAAATGATGCATATGTTTATTAAATTTGTTTAAAACATCATAGAATTTATCACCTGAGTATAAGTGTTAATGAAATTATTATTAAGTTCCCAATTAAAAAGACTGACATCGAAAAAAATGAAGTTTTTTATTGAAAGATGCCCGAATAATGCATTTGTTTTTTAAAAAATATAAAATTTATTAACAAATTATGAATTTTGCTGAAATTATCATGAAGTTCCCATTTAAAAAGACTGACATAGAAAAAGACGAATGTTTCCGTCCACAGAAGCCCAAATAATGCATTTGTTTGTTAAATTTGTTTTAAAAAATCCTAAAATTTATCAACTAATCATGAATGTTGCTGAATTTATTATGAAGATCCCAATTAAAAAGTCTGCCATCGAAAAAAAAGAATTTTTCCGTCGTATGTATGTTTTCTACGATTTTCCATAATTTTACGTTCTTTAAAGTTATATTGCAAGAAATTTGGATGAAAACAATATAATGATGGAGAAATTTCTTCTTGAGATAATTATTGTTAATATTATAAGCACATTTAATAAACTAATGCATTAGGCAGACATTTTTCGATAGAAAAATTAGATTTTTTGAGTGTCATTTTTTTAAATTAGGAACTTTTTGATAATTTTAGCAACATTCATAATTTGTTGATTAATCTTACGATTTTTTTTACAAATTTAATGAACAAATGCATTATTGGGGCATCTGTCCACGGAAAAATTCTTCTTTTCTTTCGATGTCAGACTTTTTAATTGGGATCTTCATAATAAATTCAGCAACATTCATGATAAGTTGATAAAGAAAAAAAGGTCATCCTACTCGATCCTGAAGCTGCAGCCTTGTTCAAAGAATGAAAGTATTGAGAAACTTAAATTGAAAGGACTGAGATTGAAGACGAAAAACTTTTTCGTCGATAAATACCCAAATAATGCACATGTTTATTGAATTTGTTTAAAACATCATAGAATTTATCAACCAAGTATGAGTGTTAATGAAATTATCATTAAGTTCCCAATTAAAAAGACGGACATCGTGAGAAAAACATTTTTTCATCGACAGATGCCCGAATAATGCATTTGTTTAAAAAAAAAAAATATAATTTATTAACCAATTATGAATTTTACTGAAATTATCATCAAGTTCTAAATTAAAAAGACTGACATCGAAAAAAACGAATTTTTTCGTCCACAGATGCCCGAATAATGCATTTGTTTAAAAAATCATAAAATTAATCAACAAAATATGAATTTTGCTGAAATTATCATAAAGTTCCTAATTTAAAAACTGAAAATGGAAAAAAACTAATTTTTTTGTCGAAAAATATCTGCATAATGCATTAGTTTATTAAATTTGTTTATAATATTAATAATAATTATCTCAAGAAGAAATTTCATCATAATTATATTGTTTTTATCCAAATTTCTTACAATATAACTTTAAAAAACGTGAAATTATGGAAAATCGTCGAAAACGTTCTTTCAACAAATAGTTTGTTTATAACATTTTTTGTTGTTTATTGTATAATATTGGTACATCTTCAACTAATGTTACTCTATGAAACTTAGGAGATTTCAACAATTTTCCTGTGTGTATGTGGATGAGTTTGTGTAGCGGATGTGTGTATGTGTGGATGATATTGTGGATGTTGCAACTTTTTTGTGAACACGATAACTTGAAAACGGGTGCAGATAAATTGATGAAATTTGGAGGGCTTACTTTCACTGCTAATATCTTGAAACTGACTAAAGGATTTCTAAAAACATTTAAACATTTTATTTGAGCACTCAATAATATTTTCAAAATCGGTTTTTTATAGTAAAACTTTTTTCATTAACATAACTCAAAGTTGATGCAAGAATAAAAAAGATTCCTTGGTTCGAGACGAATCGATTGATCTATAATATTAATACATTTTATTAAAAAGTAAGGAAGTTATGGTCATTTATATTATATAACTTATGACCTATGACATTGATACATTTTATTGAAGAGTAAGGAAGCTATGGTAATGCATAATATTTGAAAATACGGTTTTTTATAGTAAAACTTTTTTCTTCAACATAATTCAAAGTTGATGCAAGAATATAAAATATTCCTTCGTTCGAGACAAATCGATTGACCTACAATCTGAATATATTTTATCAAAAACTAAGGAAGTTATGGTCACTTATATTATATTAAAAATTGATTTTTATAGTAAAAATTTTCTCATTCTCATAATTTAAAGTTGATGCGAGAATAGAAAATATGTGTTGATTCGAGGCGAATCGATTAAACTATAATATGGATACATTTTATTGAAGAGTAAGAAAGCTATGGTAATGCATAATATTTTAAAACACGGCTTTTATAGTAAAACCTTTTTCTTTAACATAATTCCAAGTTGATGCAAGAATATAAAAGATTCCTTGGTTCGAGACGAATCGACTGACCTACAATATTAATACATTTTTATTGAAGATTAGGAAAGTTATGGTAATTCATATATTTTTGAAATCGATTTTTATAGTAAAAATTTTCTCATTCTCATAATTTAAAGTTGATGCAAGAATAGAAAATATGTGTTGATTCGAGGCGAATCGATTAAACTATAATATGGATACATTTTATTGGAGAGTAAGAAAACTTTGGTAATGCATAATCACAGGCGGAAATATTATATATAGTTTATATATAGTGTGAAGTATTATATATAATATTCATTTGTTTTATACATTTTTTATATAAAACAAATGAATATTATATATAATACTTCACACTATATATAAACTATATATAATATTTCCGCCTGGGATATTTGAAAATACGGTTTTTTATAGTAAATCTTTTTCTTTAACATAATTCAAAGTTGATGCTTTGATTTGTCTTTGTATTTAAAAATTTGTTGTATTATTTTGTATTTTTTGTAAATTTCTATTTTCAAATTGAGCAAAATGAAGACTTTGGTTTGTGTTTTATTGAAAAAAATAACTAATGCTTCCTCTTTGAGGAAGCAAATACATTTCCTAACGAGAAGCAAAGTGCTCGTAAAATGAGCACCATATAATTATAAATACAAACAAAGTAGAAACGCTCGAGATCGAATTCACAGCTAGTTTTGTTTGTATTTGTTAATTTATAAAAAAATTGAAAGCCTAATTTAAAAATCAGTCTCGACAACTTTTTTAGAAATCTTATCAGCTTTTTTCAAATTATTTTTTTCCAAATCGGTCAATATTTGTGGACTGTACGTTATTTTGAACCAAAAAAGTCATTTTTTCCGCTTACGAATTCTCTCTCTCTTCAATATGTAGCTTGACACATCGCTGCTAATCAACACGAAGAATTTTCTGACCTTATTGATTTATCTGTTGAAGTGCGAGCGATGCTTGCCAATACTCGGCATGTAAGTACAGTACATTTCACTTAGAGGCTGGACTTACAGTCCAAGGATGGACGGTATGATTCTCGAGGGTCGTGGAAAGGGACTGAGCGTGATATATTTTCCTGCAGTGAGATTTTTTACGCCCACGGGATTCACTTTTCTTACTCTCGCCTACTTTTTTGGAACATTCGATCGACATCGGGATGCCAGCTCACATAAACAAACGGCTTTGTCAGCAGGATCTTTCTTTCATTGTAATGTATTAACACCGTTGTGTTTCTACTCTGGACTTCCATTTTTTTTCATATGTGACCAGAAAAAACAATTTTGAGAATTTTACGGTTTAGTATGCTGAAATTTCATATTTTTACATGCAATTAGATGTTTGATGTATTTATATATATTTTAATTTTTGATTCATTATTTATTTTATTTTATTATTATTTATATTTTAGATGCAATTAGATGCAATAGATGCCTGACATTGATAGATCAAAGTGTTGCGAATTGATTTATTTTCAGGTAGGTGTCTCAGCACAGGAAAAAGAAATTTTCTGATCGGACTAAAACTTTCTTTTACTTTTGTTGTTCTTACTTTTTAATAAAAAAAGTTATCGTTCGCTTGGAAAATTTATTTTTCCAATAGGTTCGATAGGTGCATACAAATACGTCAATTTTAGTGCAAATTTAATTGTTTATAACAATATTACTTCAAAACGATTAAAAGTGCAAAAATAGTATTAACAGAAGAAAGTATTTCCTTGTTCGGGATGGGGTCAACTTTGCACGTAGCAACTTTGCACGTGCCCAACTGTGCACGTCGATGGCCAGACGGACAACTGTGCACGTCGTTGGTCAGATGGACAACTGTGCACGTGACAACTGTGCACGTGCCAACTGTGCACGTGCACAGTCGTCACTTGGACAACTGTGCACGTGCACAGATTGTACTTGGACAACTGTGCACGTTGAAATTTCGACGTGCACAGATGGGCTCCTGTGGGCTTGGACGTGCACAGATGTCACTTTCCTAACTGTGCACGTGCACAGATGTCACTTGTCCAACTGTACACGTGCACAGTTGTCACTTGCCCAACTGTGCACGTGCACAGATGGAACTTGCCTATCTGTGCACGTGCACAGATGTCACTTGCCCAACTGTGCACGTTTATGTTCGTACATGAGGGTTGATACGAGGGTGGTCTTTTATATCTACGTATAATTATACGCCCTCACCTACGACTCGTTACAAAAACATTGCGCTCGTTTCAAAAAGGCTGTCAGTCCGCATTAGTCACGAAATGTACTATCTAATACTTTTATCTTATTAAGCTTCTTTGAGTCTCCCAGTGGGTCTAACTACTAACTACCGTGCCTACTCGGTAGGTCTTTATTTTTTTCAAGTTACTTATCTGTCTTTGATTTCACAAAATCGTTTATTCATTTGATGTATTTTCTTATGATGTAACAAAAAGTGAAGTTGAAAAAAAAATTTCAATAACTTTTATCAAAGTTTTACTATTGTTTATGTGATGATGTACGGGGCTCATATCATGAGCACTCTGCTTCCTCGTCGAATAGATAATTTGCTTCATTAAAGAAGAAGGATTGATTATTTTAATAAAATTGTAAATCTCAATTTTTCCAATATTATAACTGGTTAAAATTGTCTTAATCCTCAATCAAATATATTAATATTATGCCAACGGCCATACCAAGCTGAAAACCCCAGTTCTCGTCAGATCACTGAAGTTAAGCAGCGTTGGACGCGGTTAGTACTTGGATGGGTGACCATTCAAGAATACTGACATGAGTGCTGTTGGCACATCGTGGGTGTGGTGAGCCCACACTTGTAGTTATTTATAACTACAAGAAAAACCTAGAAACACTACCCGAATCGGGTAGTGTCACGCCTACCCTGAAAGGGAAATGGTTTAATGGTATATATAGAACAATGGAAAATTTTCGAGTCAAGGAATATTCTGTTTGCATGCATTAACTGTGAATTATGATAATGAGAAAAAGTTTGAACTATAAAAAACAATTTTTAAAGTAGTAAAAACGTGCTAAGAAATGCAATTAACATGCTTGTATCAGACATTTATCAACTGACGAAAGTTAAATTAAATGAATTAAATTTTTTTCGAAAATGTAACTATTACAAAGCTTTCTCTATGAGGAATCAAAATAAATTTAAAGGAAGATTTTCTTATATTTATAATAATTTTGAAGGAATGTTTTCTTAAAAATAGCCTTTAAAATATTTTGAAACAAACTTTAGAAAAGTTAGTACGCTCCATTCCACCGGGATTGAATAATTTTAATTATTAAAAATTTATTATGCGTAGATATAAAGGATCACCCTCCTATAAACCCTTACGTAAGGACATAAACGTGCACAGTTGGGCAAGTGACATCTGTGCACGTGCACAGTTAGGCAAGTGACATCTGTGCACGTGCACAGTTGGGCAAGGGACATCTGTGCACGTGCACAGTTAGGCAAGGGACATCTGTGCACGTGAACAGTTAGGAAAGTGACATCTGTGCACGTCCAAGACCACAGGAGCCCATCTGTGCACGTCTAAATTTCGACGTGCACAGTTGTCACTTGGACAACTGTGCACGTGCACAGATGGTACTTGGACAACTGTGCACGTCTAAATTTCGACGTGCACAGTTGTCACTTGGACA
>CAKNYM010051471.1:0-25220 GCA_932195095.1 Andricus curvator
CAAGAGCCGGAGCTCTCGGGCGATGGGGTCGCCACATCCCTACGCCTTTATTATTATTATTATTATTATTATTATTATTATTATTATGCCAACAAGCCATTTCCCTTTCGTGGTAGGCGTGACTTGCTCGGTTGGAAAATAGTAGTGTATATCTGGGTATATAGGTATAAGGTAGATAGGTGTAGAGGTATAAGGTAGATAGGTATATAGGAGTAAGGTATAGATAATATAGATTGATCTGGCATTCTCGTGATATTTATTTAAATGACACGTTTATTCCGCAATACTGCTCCGACCCAGGTTGCTGATCAATCTCTCTAGCGATCACCCCAAATGAAGAGCCTCACAAAATTGTTATGTGTGGTTCCCCACTTGGGCCCATTAGTATCCAAGGTCTTTGTTTCAGGCATCATTCACTCTATTGTCACTCTGTTTACAAACTATTTGTCGCCACACTTTTCTGTCCTGGCATACTACTCTAGCTTCCTTCACGTCCATGCATTTTTTCATGCAAGCTGTTGTGTTTCTATGGCTTCTTATGTCTCTTCGAATTAATGTCTCATTCACAGATTCTAACCATTCTTTTGGCGGTCTACCTCTGGGCATTCTGCCATTTAATTTACCTTCATACACTTGTTTAGGCAGTCAGATAATTATTGAGTGTTTTGGGGAGCGCAAAAATAGCCTGAAATTCGCATATGCTTACATTGAGCCTGGGTGCGTGAGTTATATCAAAAGTAATTTTTGGGAGACAGGGGTTGTTTTTTGAGAATTAATTTTTGTACTTTTGGAGAGCCCAAAAAAAGGTCAAAATTATGGCGCTGTTGATTTTTTAAATTTTCTGTAGTGGAGGTGCTGGCTGCCAGCAGTTAAAACCATCTAAAACCGCCTATTTTATGATTTTCTTCTTAACCAAACAATTAAACAATTGATTTCAGTAATTTAAAAAAAAATGTTCTTTTGGTTATTTCTATCACTTGCGTTCTTGTCAGGTACGACTGACCCTCGGCAAAATTCGCCCTTAGTGGGTGGTGCCGATATTTTCCCTCTTCGGATTTCACTGTCCAATAGGAGAAAAACCATTTAAAAATGTATGCGTACTGCAAAATATGTCTTAAAATCTGCCGGCGTTACTGAAAAGTTCACAGTTCAAAAAATAAATAAAAACATTATGAACTCATTTTTTTTTTAATTCCAAAAGTCAGGAAAATTCATTGAGCAACTTTGACGATATTTTACGATAGTCATTGTTATAAAGTACTGCAGGGAATAAGAAAATGGAGAAAATATTTCGTCTATATAGAAAGCTATATGAAAGACAGCTCAAAATCATTTAACATTCAACATGGACATCTCTAAGAACTGTTAATATCTGCTTCCTAGTGTGCCTTTTTCGGGGATTCCGACGCTTTAAACACGATTTGATGGCTCAGCGACAGAATCCGCATCATCAATTTTATATCTCTGTTAAAATTGAAAAATGTAAAATCTAATTTTTTTTTAATTCTTGAGAGAGGTTTCTTAAATTTTTCAAATCCATAAAGAAATTTTTAAAAACTTAAAAATTACCCAAATTATCTCTTTCAAGCTTTCTATAAAAGTTTCCCAGGAATATTTGGATATTTTGAACCGTTCTTCAAAAATGTGAATTTTTCCCCAAAAAGAACCGAAAAAGGAGATTGGTCAATAGAAGTAAAGGAAAAGTTCAAGGAGAAGGTCAAGACTATCAAAATAGGACACGGAAATGTAAACGAAGAGATGCAAATAACGATAGGAGAAATAAAAAGAGTATTACAGTGCACAAGCAAAAAAGAAGGATGAAAGGGTAGAAGTGGATGGGATGAGAAATGTAAAGTATGAGGGGAATGAAAGGGTTAAAGAAAAGGCGGAGAAGAAAAATGACAGACGAAAAGGTTTGGAAGGTAGAGAATAGAGAGAGAAATAAGGAAGGAAAAGAGTAAACCAGGATATTGAGACGGTAGAATGGAAAAAATATGTTATGGATTTGCTAGAAAGGGTAGAAAGGAAAGTTAGAAGGAAGCAAAAGATGGTAGAGCATGGCTAATGCGCAATAGAGTATGGAGAGGCGAGAGGTGGCCAGAGTTATAGAAAGGGGGGTTAGCGGTACCCGTAGTGATGAAAGACAAAGGGGAGGAGATTAAAGATTATGGGAGTGTTATTTTAATGCAAAAATTGTATTAAACATACCTAACTGTCTTATCGGAGAGGTTGAAGAATAAAGTTGAGGATAAAAAGATAAGACACCGAATCAGACCGGGTTTAGGAAAGGAATGGGGGTGATTAAGACAAGGTTGTCCTCTGAACCCATTTTCATTTGATATGTTAATCTCAGACTTAGAAGAAGAAATGAATAGAAAATGATGGAGAGGAGTTAGGATGGGGAAAGAAAAGATATGCACACTGGCATACGCGTATGATATAGTGTTAATGGTAGAGGATGAAGAAAGGATGGCAGGCCTAATTTCAGAATTTGAGAAAAATACTTTGATGGAAAAAGTTGAAATTAAATGTAGAAAAGACCAAGATAATGAGGTTTAGAAAAGAAGGGGGAAGAAAAAAAGAATCGATTGGGAGATGGAAGGAAGTAAAGTTATAAGAAGTGAAGGATTTTAAATATTTTTGATATACCTTGCAAACAAATGGAGATCATAGAGTTCATATAGGAGAAAGGATGAAAACATGACAGCCGTAATACAACCTGTATGGGGTGGAGGAAAACGGTTTTAAAAAATTGTAAAAGGACAATGTGGTTATTTGATACGCTGGTATGGCTGGTATTAGCATATGGAGTAGAGATATGAGGATGGAAGAAAAGAGGGACGCCTGGATATATGAAGAGAGAAGAAGCGCAAAGGGATGACTTTAGTACCAAAGCTGAGAACAGGTGATGGAAGTTTGAGACGAAGCTAAAGAAGGGAAAGGAAGTGGAGTTAGCGAAAAAGTGTTTTAAGGAGATTGAAGAAAAGAGAGGAAGGACGACAGAGTTAAAGAGATGGGAAGATGAAAGGAGGGTGTTCTTTTGTGCTAGAGTTATAAAAGAGGGCAGTGGAGTAAACTATGAAGAGTTGGAGAGAGGAGACAGGGAAAGACAGTTAATAGAAAGATGGGTGATGATTGATGAATCAAAATATAACAAATGGTATAAGATGATAAAAAAGGAAGGAGTACTAACGTATTTAGAAAAGTGATCTGCAGAGAAAAAATGGAATAGAATAGCAAAATTTAGATTGAGTAACGAGGTAAGAGAAGGGATTTATTGGAAATAAAAGAGAACAGAAAGAGTAAAATCTGTGAATGGGAAGAGGAAACATGCGAGCATCTGTGAGAAGGATGTAGAAGGGGAATGAAAGTCAAAGAAAATGTCAAAGGAATGTGGTACAGGGGAGGATGGATCATGTGAGGAGTAGATAAAAGAATGGGAGAGGGCTAGATGAGCGAATAATAGATAATGAAAGAGTGAATGTGAAAAAATGGCAAGCTTGAGAGAGAAGAGAAGTGAAAAAAAAGGAAACAGAATTTGCTAAAATTAGTACCATAAAGATTTTTATGTATTTTTATGTACAAAAGAGAAAGTGGATATGCAAACACTTTTAGGCGCAACTTAATCGAGGCTAGTCGTGATGTCTGTTCATTTTGGACCTGGAGAGTTCGCTTTTGTTTCAAATTTGTATAATTAATCTGAGTGAATGACTATTCTGTGTACAAGAAAAGGGACCACCTGACTTCTTTTCTAGCGGATGCCATTAATATTTCTTATTAAATATAGAAAATCACATTAAATTACAAAACATTTATTTGTACTGCATTCATACACAGAATAACAATTAAAAGTACATAGTAAGCAAGTTCCTATTATACATTTTATTTTATTATAATTATATGCTATAAATCAGTCTTCATTGGTGGATTATACATAGGTTTAAAGGCGAGAAATCCCCCCAACGTCCTCCACGTTTGGGGCCCATGAGCATCTCAGCGATCACAATAATGTTTTTTTCAGATAAATAGGTGTTTTTGGAATAATCCAAGTACGATTTGCAAACAATGAACATAATGTATCCAAAAAAAATCAATTTGAAATGTAAAGAATTCATTTACAAGTTAATTTTTATTTCAAGTTCATTTACTTTAAAGGCTTCGATAAAAAATAAAAGAAAAAAATGAGTAAATTATTAACACTAACTACAACTAGTTAAATTATTTAAACTTATTCATCTTCATCTATATCGTGAAGTAATTCCCTTGATTTCCTGTTGTTTACTTTTTGTCTTCGAAAAATCATTTTTTCTAATGTTAAAATGGGCGCCTCGAAAAGTAAACTGGAGAAGAAGGCTATCACAACGGAAAGAGCGAAACTATCCAAGAAGAGGTTGAACTATAACAAATGAATAAGTTGATGAAAAATAAAGTCATCGCTATTTTAAAAACGATTATTCAAAAATAAAGTTATGCTTACCACTTGGAAGTCTGTGAAGTAATGCGGCGTCCTGGATGCAAACGCTTTCATTGCCTGAATTACTATATGGACCAAGTACACACAATAGGAAATTTTGCCAAACGGAATGAAGAACGGAAGCGACAGAAACGTGTTTATTGGACCTGATAATCGTTAAAAGATTCGTATGAGGAGGAGTAGCTAATTTATACAAAAATTATTCAGGGGCGCCAAGTATGGGTGGTGGGGCAGATCGGGCGACCACCCGACATAAGTATCCCAGTAAGTGAAGGAAGTAAAATAAAGCAAAATGTGCACAAATCCATAACTCACACGATTAAGTTTATACTTATCAACCAGTTCACAAATATTACATATAATAAAAGCACTATTCCGTAAGCGTATTTTAATTTTTAATTGTAAAAAAATAGTATACTCCTGATGGCTCTTCTATGCTCTAATGGCCCTCGACGAGCACGTTTTCTCAACTTCGGAGGATGATAAAAAAATCCAATTTTCAATTTTAAAAAATAAGTTAAAATCTACTTTCTAGCTTTTAAGTTGCTGAATTGACACAAAAAAGATTTGATTAATGATTGCAGTTTTTTTCTTTTGCTTATCGAAGCTTGGTGGCCGGTGAAAGAGGGTTGGGGGGGTCCGGCTGAAGCAGTTTCATCCGACCTATTTGAAAAATGATTGGCGCCACTGACTATTATAAAATATACATACCACCATAACCAAGAACGCAAACTAAAACGATCCAAGCTACACTTGCGGCCCAGAGTGGTCGCGAGAGCGATCCATACAATGATTCCCAAACGACGTTGTAAACGTAATCCTTCTGCTGGAAGGACCTCATTCCCAATGTGCAGAACGTCAAAGAAACGAGACAACAAATCCATCCAATATAAATAGTTTTCTGCAATCAAAAACAAATGCAAGTTACTTATGTGTGCGTAATGTTACACTAAACTTTCGTATTTTTGAAGAAAGACTCTTTCTACGTTTTGTCGTAAAGGTCACCTTCGTGTAGCGGCGCAGAGGTAAAATTAAGGCAAAATGTAGATAGAGCCTCTCTTCAAAAGTAACACAATATAATCCGTCGTGCCCTAAAAGTGAATTAGTCATTGCCGCTCCACGTCACGTCTAGAGTCGAGACGGTGTACGCGTCACGTCGCGTTTGATGACGTCATATGCTTATACACAGGACTTGCAGCTATACAGCTACCAAACGCGACGGAGAGCTGGACACTGACCAAACGCGACATTGGAGTGCAGTTCCACCGACCAAGCTTCGGCGGCGTGGCGTCGCTTATACGTGAGTGGCGCGGCGTATCCAGTGGCCTAGAGGTGGAGGGGATACATAGGTTAAAAAGAGAAGGCGGATACCACTCCCGAACACCTGGCTTACTCCTGTGTATCCACTCCACCTCCAAGGCGCAAGATATGCCGCGCCACTCATGTATCGAACAATAACTTACTTATAACTTACTTCTTATAGCATAGCATCAAATATAAGTTACCTTGTTGAAATCTGATCGTTTTGTAGATATGATATATCCAAAGAGGACACCAACGAGCCAACTGCCACCTCTTGCGTAAGCCACCGAGTACAGGTTTCTAAACATGGATAACGTCTCCTCGAGGCTGAAATAAATGGATTAATGTGTGACAGAAATATTTAAGAAGTGCAGATGATATGTAACGTTCCGCAAGGAACGGGCCTACTTTTCCAGCATTAAGTTACGAATAGGGATATATTGCCTGAAAAGTTGCAGAAATTTCAGATCCAGAATGAACTCTCTAGATTAAAAATCGAAGCACCGAGTCACTTTGTTGGCTAGAACTTCGATGAACTGATTTTTGAGAAAAACGCATTTATACACGGTAAAATAAGTGATCGAAACTTTACTTTACTGTCCAAGACTTTAGGGTAGGCCACAGATGTCTAAAAATTGAGTATAACGCGAGGGGTTGACAACTCGTGAAGTCGTGAAGTGTACACTTGTAATGAAATCTCCTGAAATATCTGAAATATCTTAAGTCACTTGAATTCATTTGAAGTCACTTGAATTCTCTTGGAATCTCCTAAAATATCTAAATTCATTTGAATTCACATGAAGTCACGCGAATTCACGTGAAGTTACTTGAAATCACCTGAATTAATTCATTGCCACCCATATACCACGTGGAGAGTTTTTCGGGTGGGGGGTATGGCAAAAGTTCACGATTGTCCACGAGGGGAGCCGACGGGTCTATCCAAAGTCCACATGGACTAAGGTGGTCCAAAATCTTTTTTTTCAATTTTTATGCATATCGCCCGCAAAATTTTTCAAATTTCACAAAAAAATAAATGCATTTAAAAAAAATGATATTCAGAGATTCCTCAAGTCCCATAACACATGTTTCCCATAAGAAAGCATGACGTTTTTGTCATTTTTATTCAGAATCGTCAATATTAGGTGTATCGTTTTGACCCTGAGAACTTTTCTCCAGAATTAGCCATAGAATACGAATAATAAATTACTTTTTGAGTTTCACCCCCCTAAGTCCTCATAAATGCAAAATTGGGTATTGCGTGTTTCTGGCGTTAACTATTATTTTTTTGAGATTTCTTTCAGTAAAAATTGTTCAAACAAATTATTATTGTTTATAGACATTTTATCTTAGAATAGAGTTAGAAAGTCGCAGTTTTATCTGAATTTTTAAACTGATTTCTATCTTTTCAGTAAAAGCGAGGCAATAATCAATTAAATGTAACAGAAATAATTGTTCGAACAATTTATTATTTATATTAAAATTTTTGTAGAATAATACTAGAAAGTTGCAGTTTTTTCTAAAATGTTCTACTTTTGGTTTACTTTAAAATTATAGTGAGGTAATAATTGAATCAAGTTAACAAAAATAATTGTTTAAACAATTTATTATTATTTTTAATAATATTCTTCTTGAATAATTCTAGAAAGTTGCGGTTTTTTCCGAAATTTTCAAATATTTTTCTACTTTTCACTTAGAGTGTGGTAATCATAACTTAAATTCAACAAAAGTTATTGTTTAAACAAATTATTATTGTTCATAACTATTTTCTCCTATAGTAATGCTACATAGTTGCTGTTTTTGTCCTAAAATTTGCCACTTTTTGTCAATTCTTCACTTAGAACGCGGTAATATTTAATGAAATTTGAGAAATATGATTGTTTCAACAAATAATTCTTGTTTTTAACTATCTTTCCCTATAATAATGCTAGATAGTTGCCATTTTTTCTAAAATGTTGGACTTTTTGTCCACTTCTTACTTAGTGAGATAATAATTAATGCAAGTCAACAAAGATAATTGCCTATACAATTCATTATGGTTCAGAACTACCTTCTCTTAGAGTAAAGCTGGAAATTTGCGGGTTTTTCTCAAATTTTCAGCTTTTCTTTGACTTTTTAGTTATCAGTAACTACTACAAGGAACATTTACATTTTTTATATGATCCATGTAGAAAATTTGCAAAATATTTCAAATATCTGTTTTCTTTCAGAAAAACATATCCAGAAAAAGAAAGATTGATAAAAAAATTATTCTCCTTATTGTTTACTTATTATTTGTTCATAACTAAAAAGCTAAAGCAAAGTTAAAAATTGACGAAAAAACCGCAACTTTCTAGCCATTATCTAAGAAAAGATAGTTATAAACAGGAATAAATTGTTTAAAAACTTATGTTCGTTAACTTGCATTATTTATTAAAGTGAATAGTTGACAAAAAGTGGAAAATTTCAGAAAAAACCGCAACTATCTAGCATCACTATAGGAGAAGGTAGTTATAAACAATAATAATTTGTGTAAATATATTTTTTTTTTAAATTTTATTAATTGTGACCTCACTCTAAGTGGAAAGTTGACAAAAAGTTAAATAATTCAGAAAAAACGCAACTGTCTAGCACTATTCAAAGAGAATATTATTTGAAATGAAGATAAATTGGTTACCCAATTTTTTTTTTGACTTGAAATAATTATTATTATACTATAATTATAAAATTCAGAAAACAGTGACTTTCTAGCTCTATTGTAAGAGAAAATAACTTAAGGGGGTAGTCTGGTAACTGACACTTTTTTTAAAGCTGTTTTCGCGATTAAAAAAAAAATAATAGTAAAATTCAATCATTTCAAATTTTTTATATGTTATTATTGACATCTAAAACTGTAAAAAAAATTTTATTTTTTTATTTTTTTGCAATATTTTTTCAGTTTTTTTTTACGGACAAAGTGAGCATCTCCAAAAAAAGGTATATGGCTGGCCCGGGCGATTGCGCCACTTCAGGACATCTGAATAAAAAAAATCAAATTGATTATTGTTCTGTAGGCTTGTCATTCTGGCCCGAACTAGGATTGTTCATTTTGAGTGAAAAATAACAAAATGATAGACTTCTTAAAAAAATTCACATTTTTTTTCTCGGAAATCGGGCTATAAATCAGAAAATAATTAACGGAAAAAAGATCCTAGTTCCCGCCATAGCCACTGCTGTGTAGAACAACGTGTTAAAATTTCAGCCTGATCGGTTCAATAGAATATTTTTAATTACCCGGGCCGACCGAAAAAACGTTGTTTTGAGAAAAACGCGTTTAGCTTCAATAACAGATTTTTTTAGAAAACTCCTACACTAATCGGCTATGCCTGGTACATACAGAAAACCTTTCTTTTCCTCATAGGCATAATTTTCAGCAACTTTTTCTGCCCTACGACTCGATCTGGCTATTTTAGAAGCGTCAGACGTTGCCTTCCGACGGTTTGCTAGTGTTGTGCGGCTTACAGCGCGCAACTGTAGGAAGCGCTCTCGACTATGTGCTGTAGCTTCGTGAATTTTTCATATTCTAGTATAAAATTTTTACAATGTACTCTCAATATATTTTACTTTCGAAATATGTAAGAAAAAAAAATTCGATTTTTTGAAATTTAGTTACCAGACTACCCCCTTAAAAACAATAATAAATTACAGTGAACCCCGGATAATAGGCATCCCGAATTCAGAAATGCCAAGAATTGACGCCGCGCCGCGGGTGGGTGAAATGTTCACTCAGGCGTGACAAAACGGCGAGAGAAACAGGAGAGAGACAAAATAGTTCGAAGTCTCTTGATTTAGGCCCACCGTCAGCCCCAAAACCGCGCCTATATCCGGAATTCACAGCATTTAAACAATTTATGTAAACATCTAATTATCAGTGGAGAGTAGCACTTCGTGTATAAGAAACAATTTGTATTTAAAAAACCGCAAAAAAATCACAATTAATGCCGGCAACTCGCAAAACCCATTTTTTCACTTATGGGGTTTTTTGGGACCCTATAAAACAGACTTTTGGGGGTGATATTTAAAAAGTAATATTTTATTTAAATTGTATGGCTTTTTGTAAGGGTAAGTGTTGAGTTTCAACTAGAGTCAGCTAATATTGACGATTCTGAATAAAATGTACAAAAATATCTTTTTTTCTTATGGGAAATACGTGTTAAACTTCATGGGGCATTATTCTTCAATTATTCTTACTTTTTTTTCCGAGTAGGCCGGGCCTCCCTACCTGTTTTTATTTTTTTAATGACTTGGAAATAGACCACTCTTTACTATAAGTGTATTTAGCTGATCAGCGCCAAATATGGACCATACCAGACTATCAAGGTGATGACCACGAAAGTCTTGGTTTGATAGTGTGAATTATGAAAATTAAGGGACTTTAGCAATAGTTAAAAAAAACAAGCTTGCAGATAATTTCTGCCGATAGATAGGCCACATTTTTTGTTGTTGTTGTAACTGTTCGCCAGGTGAACTCGGTTTTCCATCATCAGCAACTACTTGCTAAATATACCTTTTCTTCCCTAAATAGAAGTAATATTTTCAATAAAATGTTTTATTTTATTTTTATTTTTATACTTACGTCTGGCCTACTTCCATCGTGGCCGTATACTTGTTTATTGCTATAATTGCAGCAGGTGATGCGATTTGCCAGGCAAACAATACACTCCAAATTGCCAATCCTACTTTTGGTTTCTTGATAAGAGGGTATAATATAATTGGCGATATCAAGAAAAACTGCATGTCAACGGCCAGGTACCATAAATGACCCAAGCACTAAAAAAAAAACAATTTTAGTGCATCTTTAAAAAAACACGGCTAATAACATTACGCTACTGATATTAATTAAAGTACACTCACAAGATCATCTGGTTGAACATAATTATTCGTGTACAGCAAAAACGACCACCATTTTTCATTACATTTCTCAGCGAAAGATAGGCATGCAAGTTTCTCCCACCTTGGACCTGATCCCATAAGAGGGATGATGAAGATCGCAAAAAGAAGGAGTGCTGCCACTGGTAGTGTTAACCTGCAAGTTTTTTTTTTAAATCATCTTCATAAATTAATTGAATGTTACATTATTACTTGGGCTTCTATACACTGATGCATATTTAGCACACAATTTCTAAAGCTTTTGCATCAGCTGTATTATAATTTAGTCACAATTGCTTCCTAAAAAGCAGTAATTTTGGTTTCACTTACTCTACATGTCAACAGAACAAACTGGGTGTTCACTAAAGTTGCGGTTTAAATAAACGTTGGTATCTTTTAGAACTTGAACTCTAATAGAAACCTGTGGAGACCCAAAAGGATTTCTTCGGAGAATATTTAAATAGGGTGACATGAAGGCGCATTCACAAACCAACCACTTGCAAAGTAGGGTTGGTAAGTTTGGGATTTATAAAATGTGTCGGCAAAGCAAAGGATATGGCGTATGAATACACCTTTATGATTACAAGTTTGCTTTATAACCTGTAAATGATATTTAGCAAGTCATTATATCTGTTCTAATTGCGATAATATTTTGTGTTTTAATTCTTTTCATTAATTTACGTCCGCCAGAATCCTATAACATGTCGAAGTGGGCAAAGCGAAAAAAAGGTTCTTTGGAAAAAGTCTCTATTACAATTGGGTTCCTTTAGAGGTTTAACCAGAGTCTCCTTTGGAAATAATTCATAGTTTTGGGTTTCTTTTCAGCATGAGGGGATCGTTTTTATTGCAGCTCCTTAGGAACCAAAAATTGGTTCTATTAGAAACACCAATTTTTTCTGTGTCCTCTTAAGTAACACTAGTATCGTATATAGTATATTATAATGATAATTATTATTACCTTATATATCGGTGAAGATAGAACGCAAAAATATTGAACTTCCTTCCTGTAGACATTTCTTTTAGGAACAAATAAGTCACTAAAAGTCCGCTGAGCATGAAGAACGTATCCACGGCGAAAAGGGCCATAAATATGTACAAAGACCTCCAGGATTTAATCCACTATTTTGCATAATAAAAAAATAATTAGTGAAGTGTTTGATTGTTATTTCCATAATTGTCTAATATTCAAACAAATTGTATGTTAACCCTTAAACTGCACTCTGGGTGCCAAACACCCAGAACAACCTTGAACTTATTTTTTTCTAAAAGTATTCTGTTTCAAGAGTATCCAATTAAATTTTTAGGTCAGCATATTACAAATTATGCAATATATACATTTTTTATGAAAACACTCATTTTTTCGATTTTTTTTCAAATCAAGTTTTTAACAAATTATATCGTTATAAAACCAACGGGATTTTAAGAAAAAGCGTATAATTCTACATCCCATTAAAATTTCGTTGGAAAATATTGAAATCCGGCTTAGTTGTTCAAATTTAAACATCTGGGCGTCTAACACCCACGGTGTAGCTTACGTAATTATTTTTAGGTGTGCAGTTTAAGGGTTAAAGACGAGTTGCATGCTGGAAAACCCAAAGAAACGCGGAGCTTTTTCAGATCCTAAAACTTGATAAAAACACTGCAGAATTTAACAACTATATTAAGAGTTGTGATTGGGATTGTAATTGTATTGTATTGTATATGTAATTGTCAAATACTTGCAGAATTTTGATTCCATTTTGTTATAAAAAAAAGTTTGAGGTGTTTCTGTAGGTAAATCCAGTTTACTGTGCCCCACCCCTTTACAATCCGTTAATTATAAAATTTTGTTCAATAACTCACATCAACCATATCATTCATGTTAACGTTAACGTACATAACGCTCATCACATACTCATGGCCAAGAACAATCCAACACATACTCAAAGATCGAATGCCATGCAATGCAGTCAATGAATTGGAATTGGCATCCATAGTCAAAATTTTGTTTGCACTTTTGTATAATGAAAACTCTACCAAATTACTAGCAACTGCAGATTCAAG
The DNA here is from genome assembly GCA_932195095.1 of Andricus curvator. NCBI lineage: Eukaryota > Metazoa > Arthropoda > Insecta > Hymenoptera > Cynipidae > Andricus > Andricus curvator. Next base: position 12,704 of record CAKNYM010051471.1, read on the forward strand.
AGGTTTACTTCTTTGGAGGATATCCAGAAACGTACAAATTATTAGGAAAATCACAAAGATAGATAATATTGTCCTGCAACGAAGAATATTATGAAAATGTGTTATAATATTAAATTCATGAATACCATATACGTTGAAAATCTACTATTGTTGATGAGAACTTATAGAAATAACAAAATGTATAATTGTACTTACACTGATATGATGCTTCCGTTTGACCATCTTTGAGGTCCAACACTTGAGCAAGTTGCAGTTATCTCAGTGATTCCCAAATCTTTTATAAACTCAATATCATGGATAGTTTTATTAAGAAATGTTTCCACATCATATGCATTACATGCTGATGGAACGCATATTGAAAAAGTTGGTTGTATAGGACTTGAATTGTTCTGATTCGCCCAAGTTACTGAATACATACAGTGTCGACCACGAATTTTTACATTTCCTTTGACCACATTAACTGACATGCATTCGTCAAACATTCCCAGATCGATAATGTTTCCTGTCAAAATACCAGACGGGATCTTTGAAGATGAATCCAGCACTGGAACGATGCAAAAAATTGATTGAGTTATATGTAATTATTTTATTAACTGTCAATAATTTTTCGGTTAAGTATGATAAATAGACGTAGGTATGACGAGACCATTGCACGCTAGTATAACCAGGTAGAAATTGGCACCAGATTTCAATATGATGACAATTTTTTTAGCCACTGCTAATGTTTAGGGGAAAATTAAATCACAAGAAGACTTAGCGGGATATTACCCAGCAACGTTTTAGAAAATAATAATTCTCAAAAATATAAACGGATTCTATTTCAAATCGTTGAGAACATTGGCGCGCCCTATAGTCATTTGGTATACCGTGTCGACGGACACAGCGGAAAAAAATTGAACTTGATTTGAAAAACGAAACTTTATGAACAAGTCGGACTTTTTGGACATATTCATTCTAAATATGAATTTGGATGTTAATAAAGAAATACTTCTAAGGGATTACGGGAAATATATTCAACCCATTATAATTGATCCTATAAAGAAAGCATTATATCATTTAAGGAAAAGCGCAATCCTATATTCAAAAGTTAGTGCTGCTCAGTACATATCAAGGTTGAATATTATAAATTAGCATCACTTTACGGAAAAAAGTAGATAGTTAGATTCACTTTTATGTATTGTTAACTTGAAGTTTACTTGTTTGGATTGTAGAAGAAACAATTCCAATAGTTTTTGATACTGAATGAGATAGTGATCTCAAAGTATACAAAGTCTAAAGTCAGCATTACTACTTCAAATTGTAAAAAGAAAGATTAATAGAACAAGTAGCTTCAATAACTATTTGAAATAGTTTATTTGAACATGTAAACTGTATGAATAACTAATTTTCATAGTAAGCAAAGAATTGTGAGTTTGACTTTTGCAAATGAGTTCGATCTGCTTTTTCGCATTGCAATAAGCACTGCGCGAGATTGTCAGCCTTACTATTTGAAATTGTAAGTGAGTTCAGTGGCATAACTAGAAACGTGTAGGCCCCCTCCGCAACATTTTTTAGGCGGTCCGTTTCAAATGAAAAAAGAAGTACGACTTATAACTTGCTTATCAGTAAAACAACAGATTTTCGCTTTTCAATCTATAAGACAGACCGCGCACTGACATTTTACAAAATTAAATAAATTATCGGAAACTATTTTATAATGTTTTCTCTTTTATCATAATATCAGTTGAGATAATTATTATAAATTAACATAGTGAATAACTCTACTTTATACTACAATACTGTTTTTTTTTGTTTTGTACAACATTTTCAGAATTTAAAAATATTCTGAAGAATTATATATAAAAAGAATGCTTTTTTTACATTATTTCTACTATGGAATTTTCTGCTTATGATATTTTTAATTTCTTATAACACTAAAATTGATTAGGATCGTACTTTATTAAGCCACCTAAGTTTAAATATTATATTATTTGGGAGAATTTTTTTTTAGTAGAATAATACATTGTTTTCGACATATCATTTTTTGAACCAATAATGAAAAAATAATTTGTAATAAAATTAGAGTTCAAATTAATTTCCAGTTTTAACGTAGCAATAATTTTTTCAACCTTTTCACATTGATATTTGTAAAAATTACTACCATTTCATGAAAAAAAAAAATATTTTCTAATTTTTTTTCAGATTTTCAACAACAATAAAATCTACCATACTACTATGATATCGCGATCTTTGATATTACAGGGATCACGGCGTAAAAGGAGCTCAAAAAAGGGGAAATAGGGTGGTTTTCGCACGAAAAAGTGGAAAATAGGGGAAAGATTAAACATTTATTTTCATATGTCGAAAAGAACAAACAACCTTTTCGTAAGAAATGTTACATTTTTAAATAACTTTTAATGATTTTTTAATGATTTCTGCCATTAAAGATTTATTTTTAAAAATTGGATATACTTAGATCGTTGGAAACCCATCCAGAGTGAAATAAAAAAGTCCGGGAAAAAATAAAATTAGTTAAATACACAATTTTGATATGTTTGACATCGTTCTCATAAATATTTCTTTCCAAGATTTGTCATTTCATCCTTACTATAATTAATACTTTCAATCTAAATTTAAAACAATTGAAATCAGTTAATATCTTCTGTTCTCTTTCTTAAATTTACAATTAAACAATTTTTTTGATAAAAAAAAAAAATTTGCCTTATTGAAAACGTTTGGAAAATATACAAAAACATGTTTTTTGGATTGATTCGAACCTGAAATTGAGTCACCTTGAACCAAAGAAACATGTTATTATTTTTTATCCATGGGAAACATTTTTTTCGTGGTGTTTATAACGTTCGAAAATCGCAAAAAAAGATATGAAATCCCAAAAATTCTAATTCACGACAAACATTTTTTTCCGAAAAATAAAAAAATGTTTCTTTGGTACAAGCTGAATAAATTTCAGTTTCGACATATTCAACTTTTTTTTAAATGTGTGCATATGACTCAATAAAAAAAACAACATGTTTTTGCATATTTTCAAAAAAAAATTGTAACTGAGCAAGAAATTTATTTTTAACTTTCGCAATTTTAAATTTTCAATGAGTAAGATAATTTTTGAACAAAATAGTTGAATTTTTGAATTAAGAACAACAGTTTTTAACCAAAAATCGAATAGTTATATTTTCGTTTCAAAAAATTAATTTTCAGTTGAAAAAACTGAATTTTCTCCGAAATTGTTGAATTTTCTACAATGCAGTTGATTTTACAACACGAAAATATTAATTGATAATTAAGAAGTTAATTTTCAACCAAACATTACAATTGTTAGTTAAAAAACCTACTTTTTAACAAATAAAAAAAAACTTTAACTAAAATGATGAATTTTTAACTAAGAAATGAATTTTTAACAAAGTTGTTCAAAAATCACCAAACTATTGAATTTTCCAGAGAAAATTCAAATTTTCTACAAAACAGTTGAATCCTTAACCCAAAAACACGAATTTTCAACAAGAGTTGAGTTTTCAACCAAAAAAGATTTTTTAGCCAATGAAGAAAAAAAATTGTATTCAAAATGTCGAATTTTAAAGCAAGAAGATGATTTTTCTACAAAAAAAGGACGAATTCTTAACAGATTACATAAATTTTTAATCAAATATTTGAATTTTCAAAATAAAAAAGATCAATTTTGAACCAAAAATGGAATTGCTACATTTTCATTTCAAGAAACTAATTTTCAAAGGAAAAAACCAATTTTCTACCTATTTATTGAATTTTCGTGCCAAAAAAAGTACTTTCTACAATACACTCGAATTTTTAACTCAAAAATATAAGCTTTCAATACAAAAAATAATTTTCAATCAAAAATTGCAATTTTCAGTTTGAAAAAGTGAATTTTTAACAAAGTAGTTTGATTTTCAATCAAAAAGACAGCTTTTCAACAAAATGAATATATTTTCAACCAAATAGTTACATTTTTAACCAACTTTCTGCCAAGAAATATAACTTTTGAACGAAATTTGAACATGCAACCAAATAGTTCAATTTCCAACTAAAAAAGATCAATTTTCAAACACAAATGGAATAGTTCAATTGTGAGTTTAAAAAAATTAATTTTCAACAAAAAAAAGTTTCAACAATAGTTAAACTTTCAAGTAAAAATTTAAAAAAATTAAAAATTGCTCAAGTTAAAACATTTAAAATTCCAGTTGATGAGTTTGGAATATTCCATTTTTTAATTAGGTATTTAATTTTGTACATTTCAACTAAAATGTATTAATCTTCTAATACGTATTTAAAAAATAATATATATTTTGTAACTGTTCCAATTTTATATTGGATAATAACTTCTGTCGGCAGTTTTCACATTTTCAACTTGCTTTAAAATGTTTCATCGTCAAATTTGTTTAAGAGTATTTATTTTTAATGGTCTGAACTTGGAACGTGTACCTTATTTATTCATAAGTAATTTATCTAAGTGCTATAATTGCTTTAATTATTATTCAATAATGGGTACAATTTCAAATATCGTATATTTAAAGAGAAAAGGGGAAAAGGGGGAAGGTTTTTGAGAATAGGGAGGAAAAGGGAAATTTCATGAAAAAAGGGGAAACTAAGAAAAACAGGGGACACCCTGATATCAATTTCTCGGAACCGAATACTTTTTTTGTTTTAAACAGTTTTCATTCTAATTCAGCATCCCCATATCTCATGAGAAAAATATTATTTGTGCAAAAAATTTAAATTTAAATCACAATTCAACGTTTGTCTCATCTTAAAATAGTGATTTCGATTTTGCATTTGATATATTAATAGGATGTTTAAACTATTTTTTATTTATATATCAGTTATGTAAATGAATGTTGCATTTTAAATAAGTAAGATGATAATAAAATCAAATCAAAATTCCAAAACTTTCATTCGAAAACATTTTTTCAAGCCTTAATTTTCAATAATACAAAATATGTACTTTTTAAAAATTGTAATTCAATTCATTTTATAATAATATACATATAAATTACTAATAATATATTTACTGTGTGAGTTAATACTTCTAAGCAAAATATTTTTCCCAAGCTCGTTACAAAATATTAGAAATCATCAGTAAGAGATTAATTAAGAAAATTTTAAGTAATTATTTATTATAATTTCTTAGCTGGCCACATTTTTCTCAGAGAAACCGCTTGACCGAGAGTTTGTCAGAAAAATCTAAGCGGTTCCGTAGATCACTTAACTAACACGTGCGCTAGATTTAGGTTTTAGGACAGGTTTTAGGTAGTTAGGTAGGGTTCGATTCCCCAGCGGGGGCGATTTTTCAAAGCGTTTGAGCGTGCGATCATATGGGTGAGTCTCTGTGCGTGCAATTGTGTAAGAATAATCGTCAATTAAGTGCAGTAATAATCATATATAAAATAATTTTTCCTTTTCAAATCGATCGACGTTTCACATCATTTTTGTTGTCGAAAGTTTCGAGTTAATCTCTTTATAAATCGTGTATAGAATGCGTGCAGAGCATATATACATATATGCGTTACAATGCGAAATCGGCAAAGTTACTCTTCACAGAAGTAAGGCATACTACACGAAATAGTAACTATTCTCCTGAGTGTGGACGGTTACCAAGTGGTGCAGTGCATCCTACTATTTGAAATTGTTCATCCTACTCTTTTAAGAAGTCAGTTCAAATAACCTGAATGCGAAATAGTAATTTTAACAAAATTCACCGACGAAAAGCTGCGGTTCAATTTAAAATAGTTAGAGCTGCTGGTTCACAGAGTTTTTTTAACGATCCACTTTTTAACGCGTGCATTGTCTTTCACACAAGTTTTTCGTCTGGTCGTATTTTTATATAATATTTTTTATAAAGTACCCGGTAATACTCTATATTAATTTATGATACTATGAAACAAAACGAGTTTTCAAAACCCTGATATCAAAATTAAATAAATTGTGCTAATAGTAATTTTCCCATATTTTTAAATATGTCCACCTTCTCTCCATACATTTTCAAAAGATTTTCGAAATTCATTTCTTCTTGTCATGGCCGAATATTTTGACAAATTTTTGGGAATTATCCCTGATGACGTTATAAGAGTACTTTATTTGGTTCCTAGTTCTGTAAATAAAAAGTTAAAGAATATTAAATTCCCGTCTCATGATTTTATATCTGCGGTTGTATCTGAAATTTGCAGTACTCCTGAAGATAAACAGAATAAAATTAGACTACAATTTTTTCACTTATTATTGGATCACATCTCATCACTCAAACATAATAATTCAAAATTCAACAACAAATTTGATATTAGCCCAGCAATTAAATTTATAAATGAAAACCTTGACATCTTTTTCTTGAAAGCAGATAAGAGTAACACCACTATTGCCATAACAAAATCTGATTACAATAGCAAGATGACCAAATTACTTGAGGATCAATCGCAGTATAAAATCATGAGTTTTGAATATAAAGCTGCGACTGATAAAGGTCCTAATAAAATTGTTAATCGTTGGTAAGAAAATGTTTATGTTACGAATCAAGAAGCTAAGTCACTACGCTTTTATTCAGATGTCATACCAATGGCTTACTGATTACCAAAGATGCAGAAAACGGATAATCCTTTAAGAATTATAGTCTCTACTATAAATAGTGCCACCTATTCGATGGTTTTTTTACCTACTGTTCTAACACTTTGGAAAATCTGCTCATCATGTGAAAGACAGCTGGCAATTTGTTGACGATTTAAAGCACTTCAATATACCTTCAGACCATGTCATGATATCCTTGGATATTGTAGGAATTTTCCCACATATATGCCTATAGATTTAATCATTAATTATATAGACGAGCAATGAGATAAAATCGCACCATACTCTTTAATTACTAGGGATTAATTAAAAAATGCTGTAGTTTTGTCTCAGCTCCACTTATTTCAAATTTAATAACACCACTTATAAACAAATTTATGGCGTAGGAATGGGTTCTCGGTTGCCACCAGTAGTATCCGATTTAGTAATGGAAACACTTGAAAAACAATGCTTCGTGTATTAGAAACAATTTTCATTCAAAAACCCGCAGAAAAATCATAATTAATGCCAAAAACACGCAAAACACATTTTTTCACTTTTGATGTTTTTTGGGACCCTATAAAACAAACTTGTGGAGGTGTTATTTAAAAAGTAATATAATATGAAAAAAATTTACAAAAAATTTTTTTTTTCTCATGTGAAATACGTGTTAAACTTAATGGGGCCAGAGCCACCTCTACATAAAATTTGAAAAAATGGATTTTTTTTTGGTGTGGATTGTAACAAATTTTCGGGCGATATGCATGAAAATTTAAAAAAAAATTTGGACCACCTTAATGTGACAGTGTGTCACGTCACACATTTATATATGCCATTATATTCAGCAGCTTTATAATTGAAAAAGTTAATAAATTGTGCTGAAGTTTTAGGAAATGGTTCAAAATATATAAGGGCACGTCTGTCTAGGCCATTTGAGTTTTGTTTTGTTTCAATAATGCAATTTTATTAATTATATTGTTGCTAGGGTTCTAAAGCCCCGTTCTCAGTTACATTGTAATTAAAAATTACTAAAATTACACTATTTAAATATAATAACAATTTAAACGAGCCGGATAGACCTGCCTTCATATATTCCGAACTGTTCCCCGGAATTCTAATACAATATTTACATTTTTCAAATTATAAAGCCTCCGAATATAAACCATGTTATTAGTCACGTGATAGACTATAACATGCCCTTAAGAAATAATATTCTTATTCTTTCATTCGGTTAATCTTAATGATAATACTCTAAAATAAGTTTCACTGCGTGTTTACCAATATTGAAGGTCGCTTAAAATTTAGTTTCAAAAATATTATCAAAGATTTATTCTTTATTTTGAATACATGAATCTACGAAATGGAAATCACTGGGGTCTTAGCGATGATTGGGTTTTTAATTTAGCACTTAGTTCTTGATTCATCAATAAGTTAAAATTAACCAATTGCAACTAAAATTTCACTAATTGTTTTTTAACAAATAATTCTCAGTAGAAGAATTTACCACAACATTATTTAAAATAATTTATCTAATTTCTTTGCCAAATAATATAAAACTTGTTGACTAATTTAATTATTGTAATTACTGTCACGATTAGATAAATAATAATCAGTTGGATGAGTGTCTGACTTGATACTTTTGAAAAAGTCATTTTAATTAATTCAGATTTAGAGAGTTCATTTCGACAAAAATCTGAGTTAAAAGTATATTATATTTGACCTAAAAAAACCTTTATTAAATACAAAAAATTTGTCATGCCAAGTGATCGTAAACTTTTGAATCAAATCATTTTCAGATTGAAAGCCTTCTAAATAAATACTCAAAATTTCATAATTCACAATTGAAAACCTTTAAAATTAAAATTTTTTAATGGAAAACGTTCACAATGTAATAATATCAGACAGAAACTTTCAAATTATTAACGTTCAAAATTGAACAATTTCGAATTTTCCGTGCGTGACAAAATTCACTTCTTATTATTATTTTATTTACTCAAAAAAATGTCTGGTTAAGTTAAGCAGAATTCTGCGTAAATATATTGTTACTATTTTTTCTGGTTAAAACGAGGGTTAAGGTGACCTGAATTCCAATTATTTTAATCAGAATTTCTATTTAAGAAAACTAGAATTCTACTTAAATCAACCAGAAAAAAATAGTAAGAGCTAACCTGAATTTTTGTTGATTGTTTCATATTAAAATCATCAATAGTTCAGATTTTGTTGTTTGAAAATTTGGAGGAAACAAATAGTTTAAAATACAAATATTAATAATTACAGGAGAATTTCATTTTTCAATTTCTCAAAATTGTACAATTTCACATTAAAATCCTTGATAGCCAGATTTTTGATTAAGATTAAAATACTTAACATTGTTTGCTTTCAGTTTCAAATTTTTTTAAATTATACAGATATACAGCATCCTAAATTTTATCATTGAATACCAACTAAAATAGAATGGGGTGGTAATTAAACAATTTGGAATTAAAAGTATTCAATATGAGACTATCTGTACATGACAAATATTTATCAATGTACAATTTAAATTAGAATTCATCAAAAATTATAAGTCTTGACCTTTAAGTATGCAAGCTTAAACAATTTGAATGGGAATTAATAATTTTAGTTATATTTGTGCTTTTAATTAATGATCATTACCTACTGTTGGACGGTCTCCCCAGCATTATTTGTTAAAGCCACCAAAATTAAAACAGTTTCTATTTTTGAATATAGAGACCTGAATAATTTTAGTACCAAGTACTTAAAATTGAAAATTAATGAATATGTTAATTTGATATATGTTCGTAGAATATCTTATAATAAAGCGGAGTAAAAATGTTTAAATTAATCGAATCGTTCAAGCCCAGGGGACAAAATGTATCATTCAATAACCGGAAAAAGTAAAAACAAGATTTTGGATTTGGTTATCTTTTGCTCGGTTTTTAAATTTCAGAATTCAAAGAAAAATTTCCATGGGTTAGCAAAATGATGGCTAACTCTTTGTTTTTACAGTCTTTGCTAGTGAACAGTTATCAAAAATAAAAAATAAAAAATATTGCTCAACTCATAATTTTTTGAAAAAGGGCAAAAAGATCTGTTTTTGGTATGATTTAAATGCACTTTATTAGAAAAAGTTGAATATGTTTCTTCGATTTAAGCTGAATCAATTTCATATTTGACATATTCAACTTTTTCCAGAAATTGGGCACTTCACTCAATCCAAAAGAATATATTTTTTACACATTTTCCGAAAATTCTAAATAGAAACTATTTTTTTTGATTAATTTCTTATTTTTTATTACTCTCCACTAGCAAAAATTGTACATACAACAAATTTTATATAATTTTTGAACTAATAGGAAAATTCTCTTGAATTTCAAAATCTAAAAGACTGAACAGATTCATTGACCATTACAAATTTTCTTAACTTTTTTGAGATGCCAGCCCACAAATTTTTCTCTCGGTTCAAACGCTTTTATGAATTTTTTTTAAATATGAATTTTCTTTCAAATTTAATTGATGAACATTTGAAACTTAATTCCATCTAACTTAACAAAATTTAATTTTTAAATTTTTTAATATTCATTGCGTGGTTAGATGCAATAAAGCCCCCCACCCCCTATCTTACGTAATTTTTGACGACCACATTTTTTTCGTGAATTTAATTTTCACTATTTCTTATGAAATAACAGAGAAACAAAATATTTGAATTTTCATCCAAAAAAGATTTTAGTTTGACTTTTCAACATCAAAATATAAATTTTAAACAAGTCAATTTTTTACGCAATAGTTGAATTTTTAACCAACACGGATGACTGTTTAACAAAATTGTTGAATTTTCAACCAAACAGATGCATTTTTAAATTAAATAGGCAATTTTTCAAAAAAATAGTTGAATTTTCATCCGAAAAAGATTTAAGTTTGATTTTTCAACATCAAAATATAAGTTTTAAGCAAGAAGTAAAATTTCTACAAAGATGCTTAAATTATCCACCCAAAAAGCAAATTTTCAAAAAAACAGTCAAATGTTCAACCAAAAAGGATGGCTTTCTAACAAAATTGTTGAATTTTCAGCGAAATTGTTAAATTTTTATCCAAGAAAAAAGATATTTCCACGAAAACCGATGATTTTTTAAATTAAATAGACAAATTTTCAAAAAAATAGTTGAATTTTCAACCGAAAAAGATTTGAGTTTGATTTTTCAACATTAAAATATAAGTTTTGAACAAGAAGTGAATTTTCCGCGAAGATACTTAAATTATCAACCCGAAAAGACGAATCTTCAACAAAACAGTTAAATTTTTAACCGAAAAGGATGACTTTTTGACACAATTGTTGAATTTTCAGCCAAATTGTTGCATTTTTATCCAAGAAAGATGAAATTTCAACTCAAACCGATGGGTTTTTAAATCGAAAAGACAAGCTTAAAAAAAATAGTTAAATTTTCATCCAAAAAAGATTTAAGTTTGACTTTTCAACACCAAAATATGAATTTTACACAAGTCAGTTTTTTAGGCAATAGTTTAATTTTTAACCAAAACGGATGACGTTTAACAAAATTGTTCAATTTGCAACCAAACAGATGAATTTATAAATAAATTAGGCAAATTTTCAAAAAAATGGTTGAATTTTCATCTGAAAAAGATTTAAGTTTGACTTTTCAACATCAAAATATGATTTTTAAAAACAAGAAATAAATTTTCTACAAAGATACTTAAATTATCAATCCGAAAAGACGAATCTTTAACAAAACAGTTGAATTTTCAACCAAAAAGGATGACTTTTTAATCAAATTGTTGAATTTTCAGCGAAATTGTTGAAATTGTATCCAAGAAAGATAAAATTTCTGCTGAAACCGATGAGTTTTTAAATCAAAAAGACGAACTTCCAACAAAAAATAGTTGAATTTTCATCCAAAAAAGATTTAAGTTTGACTATTCAACACCAAAATATGAATTTTAAAAAAGTACATTTTTTATGCAATAGTTGAATTTTTAATCAAAACTGGTGATTGTTTAACAAAATTGTGAAATTTGTAACCAAACGGATGAATTTTTAAATTATGTAGACAAATTGACAAAAAAAGTTGAGTTTTCATCCGAAAAAGATTTAATGTTTATTTTTTAGCATCAAAATATGAGTTTTAAACAAGAAGTAAGTTTTCTACGAAGATAGTTGAATTTTCAACCCAAAAAGATGAATCTTCAACAAAACAGTTGAATTTTCAAACAAAAAGGATGACTTTTTAACAAAATTGTTGAATTTTTATCCAAGAAAAATGAAATTTCCACTAAAAGCGATGAGTTTTTAAATCAAAAAGACAAATTTAAAAAACAATAGTTCAATTGTCAGCGAAAAAAGATTTCAGTTTAACTTTTTAACGTTAAACTATTAATTTCAAACAAAAAGTAAATGTTCTACAAAAATAGTTGAATTTCCAATTCAAAAAGACGAATTTTCAACCAAAAATGATATCTATAAAAAAAAATTGTTGAATTTTGAAACAAATAATAAAATTTATATCTAAAAAGATAATCTTTAGGAGAAAGCAACTGCAAAAAAATAAATATAAATAGAAGGCAAATAAATAACTAACCAGGATCTTAAATCAGGGTTACCGGAAAACTTCGTTTCGAAAATGCCCTAATTTTTCCCTGACCAATTTTTCATTTTTCCTGACCATTAATATTCAAAGACCAAAATCTTGTAATATTTTTATCTTAGAATCTTTTATAAACGAAATAAAACAATTTCAAACTAAAATTGAAAATTTTGAAATTTATTCTGCTTGACCGTGATTTAAAGTCATAGAAATTCCCTGACTTTTGCAAGATTTTTTATGTAAGTCCCTGAATTTTCCCTGACCAATAAAATTTTCAGATTTAAAAAAAATGGTTGTTAGCTAAGTACAAGAATGAAGAAATGCCCCCACCCTCCATAATAAGTCGTAACAAATTCTCCCCCCCCCCCCCC
>CAKNYM010051471.1:25620-40820 GCA_932195095.1 Andricus curvator
GAAATTGTCCTCCACAAGCCTGCTTGGTATATTCAGACAATTTTTCACCCTTTGTAAATGTTGTCAACAATGATCTTGGTCCCAGTCGCCCAAAGATGTCTTCAATTTTTCCTACCGGGTTTTCACAGTAACCCGTTGTCACAAGGTATCGCGAAAGTACCAATACCAGCAACATTTTCAGCATAAAGTCCATTTTTGCCCGAATTTTGCAAAACAACAAATTTAACGTTTAAAGTAAATGACTCAAAATACTCGAACTGCTTTTGAAATTTTGGATGAGTGTTAGAATCTTAGGAATCTGTTATCAGAAGCTTTATCTTGTAACTAGAACCGAAGTCGCCGAGTCTCCTCAAGTAACTGACGATTCACCATAAAATGTCCCAAAACATGCCAGTTGTGCAAGATAAGGAGTAGGGGCAGCAAATGTATGAATGTACAAAAAGATAATATTTTCCTTCTGATTTCTAAGGTTAGAGTCATCGTCCAAAGATAATCGTATAATCTTGGAAAATATTTTATTTGCAATGGTAAAGAATATAATAGGGACCGTACTGAAATTGCGTAACAGCTAAGCGTGAGAGGGGGGGAGGTTCTTCATTCATGTACGTAATTTTTTTGAAATTCGCATATGAAACAAACAACTCACAGTAATTGTACAGAAGTTTAATATGAATTTAAATTTGCACGCCAAAACATCCTGGTGAGTGAAAGATGAACCTAGCCAACAACAATTTTTTTTAAAGTAAGGGATTTAGAAAAATTCTTGCAAAAATCAGGGAATTTCTATCACTTTAAATAATTGCCAAGCAGAATAAATGTTTCAATTTTGGTTTGAAATTGTTTTATTCCGTTTATAAGAGATTCTAAACTAAACATATTACAAGATTCTGGTCCTTGAATATTAATCGTCAGGGAAAATTAAAAAAATGGTCAGGAAAAAATTGGGGAATTTTAAAAATTAAGTTTCGCGGTAATCCTGATTAAATATTCTTGTTATTAATTTATTTGCCTTATATTTATGTTGTTTTTTTTTTGCAGTTGATTCCTCATGAAGAGTATCTTTTTAGTTATAAATTTTATTATTTGTTTGAAAATTCCAAAATTTTGTTAATAAGTTTTGTTCAAAATGCATGTTCTTGAGTTGAAAATTTAAGTAACTTTGTAGAGAATTTACTTTATTATTATTATTATACCATTAAGCCATTTTCCTTTCGGGGTAGGCGTGACTTGCTCGGTTGGAAAAATGGTTGAATTGGTGTAGATTATATAGGTATAAGTTAGATAGATATATAGGTGTAAAGTATGTAGGTATATAGGTGTTAGGTATATATGTTTTAGATTGATCTGGAATTCGCGTGTCATTTATTCAAATGACACGTTTATTCCGCAACACTGCTCCGACCCAGGTTGCTGATCAATCTCTCTAGCGATCACCCCAAGTGAAGAGCCTCACAAAATTGTTATTTATGGTTCCCCACTTGGGCCCATTAGATTCCAAGGTCTTTGTTTCAGGCTTCATTCATTCTATTGTCACTCTGTTTACAAACTATTTGTCGCCACACTTTTCTGTCCTGGCATACTACTCTAGCTTCCTTCACGTCCATGCATTTTTTCATGCAAGCTCGTGTGTTTCTATGGCTTCTTACGTCTCTTCGGATTAATGTCTCATTTACCGATTCTAACCATTCTTTCGGCGGTCTACCTCTCGGCATTCTGCCATTTACTTTACCTTTGTACACTTGTTTGGTCAGTCGCTCATCTTTCATTCTTTCAAGATGACCGAACCATCTTAACTGATTTCTTTCCCATGTGTCAACTATTGTCTCTTTTGCACCGCATTCTTTGAGGATTGTCTCGTTTCGGACTTTATCCATCAGTGTTTTCCCGCATATTATGCGCAGAGGTCTCATGCCGATCGCGTTAATTTTACTCCTGTCCTTTTCTTGACATGTCCATGTTTCGCTACCGTATAGTACAGTCGGTATGAATATAGAATTATGTATGGCCATTTTAGCTTTTTTTGATATGTTTTTATTTGTTAGGATGGACCCTGCTCTACCGATAACCTGCTTACCCTTATTTATGCGCCTATCTAACTCCCCATCTATTTTTCCGTCGCTAGTGAATAGACTACCTAGGTATACGTACTTCACTCTAAGAAAAAGTCTATTAACAGTAAAATTACGATCCTTTCAGAATGCGTCCTTTCAAATTAAGCAGATTTCTTTTGTCCATCAATAGAATCGTTTCACTGTTCAAAGACTGATCCGTTAAATGCAAAACGGAACTAGTTTTACTGATAAACTATTTCTTTTGACTTTGAAAAGAATTCCTTTAACTATTAAAGGATTTCATTTGTTGGCTAGCGGAGGAAGTGCGCCTCGCCTGCCCATGAGTGAATATCGCTTAGCACCCAATGTGCACAAGTAAATTTTTTCAGTGCAAAAAAACGTGCGATCTGATATAGAAAATGGATTTCTTCAAAAAAATAGGAATCCCAGATTGCGACGCGAGAAGTTTGGGAGGTACGTGTACTGAAAGAACAATTTTTGCTCCACATAACCTCACTTTTCATTGTTATAGAATTGATAATTATCGACTTTATATTTACATTCACCAAAGTTCGGCTTTTGTACATTTCTTGCACGTAATATCATGCAATAAGTTTCCTTTTAACGTTCAAATTATTCTTACTTTTGTCCGACAATAGATTTCACGTCAAGATCAAAGTTAAAGGAAAACCTTTCACAGTTAAAGGATAGCATTTGAAACGACAATCCTTTAACTATGAGAGGATTTCCTCTCATGCCAATTTTGAATGGAAAATCCTTTAATAGTGAAAGGAATCGTTTGACAGTCAATAGTCTGTTTTTAGAGTGTTGTCAACTTGTTCTAATCTCTCATCATTTAGGACAATGTTGCACATTGTTTTCTCACTCTTCCCCTCAAACACAATGATTTTTGTTTTATTTACGTTAATTTTGAGTCCCATGTCCTTCATGCTTGTATGAAGTTTATTCAACATTCTTTGCAAGTCCTCGACTGATTCTGCCATAACAATCTTGTCATCTGCGAAAGCTAACCCACGTACCTTAACTGTTTGGAGATCTACACCTTCTTCGTCGAAGAGTGCAGTTCTTAGACACTTATCCATGAATATGATAAATAGCCACGAGGACATAACACATCCTTGTTTCACGCCTTGCGTAATATCGAACCAGTCACTCAGTTTCCCGTTTACCCTTACGCTCGCTTTACTACCTGTATATATTGTTTTTATTGCTTGCAGGAGTCCTCCATTTACTCCGTATTCTTTTAAAACTTCCCAAAGTTTACTTCTATTTACCGTGTCAAATGCTTTTTCTAGGTCAATAAATGCACAGAAAACTTTCTTTCCTACTCTCAAGCTTTTTTCTGTGATCTGTCTTAGGCTAAATATCTGATCTGTACATGATCTTCCTGGCATAAATCCACTTTGGACTTCCCATATTTTTTCTTCTGTGATTTCCATTACCCTACGAATAAGTATTTTTGAGTATATTTTACTTACGGTACTTAGTAGGCTAATACCTCTGTAATTGCTGCAGTTGCTTTTGTCTCCCTTTCTTTTGTATATTGGTACGATAATCGCTTTTCTCCAATCGTCTGGGACTTTTCCTGTCTCGATACACAAATTTATCAATTCGCACAACCTGTGAGGCATGTACTCGCCACCGTATTTAAGCATTTCAGCGCTAATACTGTCTGCACCAGCAGCCATACCGTTTTTCAAATTCTTTATTATGTCTCTGACCTCAGTGACACAGACTTTTTCAATTGGGTTTTCTAATGCATTATGTTCTATGTCGCAGTTTTGTTGTCCTATATCTTCACCTCCTAATAGTTCTTTAAAAGAGTCTTTTAAAGCGTCTACTATCCCGTCTATATCATATAGCATTTCACCTTTGCTGTTTCTCATGCTCGCAAACTCTGTATTTTTACTTTCCTTCAACTGTTTATATAATAGTTTCATCATTCCTTCAAAGCTGTTTTGTATTTTCCTCTCTTCTTCTGTTCTGATTTTCTCTTTACTCTCTTT
The DNA here is from genome assembly GCA_932195095.1 of Andricus curvator. Taxonomy (NCBI): domain Eukaryota; kingdom Metazoa; phylum Arthropoda; class Insecta; order Hymenoptera; family Cynipidae; genus Andricus; species Andricus curvator. The sequence goes on from CAKNYM010051471.1 coordinate 29,699, forward strand.
GACTAGTCGTTTAACTTTTCTCTTTTTGTGTCTGTAATCATTTTTAAGTCTATTTCTCTCCTCATCGCTAATACCTGTAATGTGCAACGTTCTGTCGTGCGCTTCTTTCTTTTCTTTTTGGGCTGCCGCAATTTCATCACTCCACCACGCATCGCCAGACTTTCTCCCTAGATGGATAAAAATTATATTCTTGTGTTACAAAGACAACTGAAACCTCTTTTAGATGAAAATTCAACATTTTTGTTGTTGAAAATTTGTCTTTTTAATTTGAAAATTTATCTTCTTTAGTAGAAATTTCTTCTTTCTTGGATTAAAATGCGACTGTTTGGTTGAAAATTCAACAATTTTGTTAAAAAGTTTTATTAAAACTTCGTCTTTTTGGGTTGAAAATTCAACCATTTGAGAAGAAAATTGACTTTTTAATTAAAATTCATATTTTCATGTTGAAAAGTCATCTCAAATCTCTTTTGGATGAAAATTCAACTTTTTTATTGAAAATTGATCTTTTTAATTTAAATTTCATCTATTTGAGTAGAAATGGCATTTTTCTTGGATGATAATGTAACTATTTGGGTGAAAATTCAACAATTTTTTTAAATTCATCTTTTCTGATTGAAAATTCAACTGTTTTGATCAAAAGTGATCTTTTTGGATTGAAAATTCAAGTATCTTCGTAGAAAATTTATTTTTTGCTTGAAAGTCATAATTTTATATCGAAAAGTCAAACCAAAATCTTTTGTGGATGAAAATTTAAATATATTTTTTTTTAATTTGTTTTTTTTTTTTATTTAAAAATGCACCTGTTTTAGTAGAAAAATTCATCTTTCTTGAATAAAAATGCAAAAGTTTTGTTGAAAATTAATCTTCTTTACTTAAGGATTCAACTATTTTGTTTTAAAATTTTGATTGAAACACTTTGTTAAGAAACCATTTTTTTGTTGAAGATTCATATTTTAAGTTGGAAATTCATCTCTTTGGTTGAATACTTAACTATTGTGTAGAAAATTAATTTTTTTGGCTGAAAATTCATATTTTCTGGATGAAAATTCAATTTTTGTACAGAAAATTCGCCTTTTGGCATATCTTATTATTTCTGGGGGGGGGGGCGGGGCGGTAGAAACATTTTTTTTACGATTCATTACAGGGGGGGGGGTGCAGATGGCAGATATATTCTTTTCTTAATTTAAGTATGGCCCCTAACCTCTTTACTTAGTACTTTGTTTTTTCAATTAACGGTTCCTGTATATTTTTATTTTTCAAATTGTATTTGAACGGCCATACCACGCTGAAAAACCCAGTTCTCGTCAGATCACTAAAGTTAACCAGCGTTGGACGCGGTTAGTACTTGGATGGGTGACCATTCAAGAATACTGACATGAGTGCTGTTGGCACATCGTGGGTGTGGTGAGCCCACACTTGTAGTTATTTATAACTACAAGAAAAACCTAGAAACACTACCCGAATCGGGTAGTGTCACGCCTACCCTGAAAGGGAAATGGTTTAATGGTATATATATATATATTAAAATTTTTTTACATTCTCATTCTAATGAGAAGGTATTGGTTTTACGTAAAATTTGACATAGTCGGTTTTCATCAAATCTCCACGTTTTGAGACCCCCTGAGCTAGAAAAAACGATTTTTACCACGGTGTCTGTCTGTCTGTAGTCTGTCTGTCTGTCTGTAGCCACGATAACTTTCGAAAAAATGATCAGATTTTATTGAGCTTTGGCACACTTTTTGATGGCCGAAAAATAGAGAACGAGTTCGTTAACCAGCTATTTTGGATGAAAATCCAAAAAGTGAGCACATTTTGAAAATTTTTGAGACCACTTTTTTTGAAGATTTGAAAATTCTATGTACGGTTATTAGTAGTACGCAAAATGATGAACAAAATATTCTTATGACTTTTCGTGATAAAAATAAAATTACTGGAGTTACAGCATTTTCAAAATTCCAAAAAACAAACGAAAATGAACATTTTAAGCCGAAAAACGCACGATATGAAAAAAAGTCAAAAGGAGAAAAACGTTGATTCCTGAACACCCTATAATATTTTCATAACAACTTTTTGAATTTTTAAAAAAATAAAAAATTCAAATTTTGATCGCACAAAAAATTAATGAAAAATCAAAAAAGCCATTTTGCTGTCAAACTATGCAAGATACCAGAAAAGATCATCTCACCAAAATTGTGCACCTAAAAAAGATCTACAAATTTCTTATCATTTACTTTTTGATATGACGCGTAGTTTTTGTTTTATTCGTAAAAAACAGCATTGAAAATAGAAAAATCAAATTTTCAGACGAATATTACCAGCTACGAAAAAATGACCAAAACAAAATTTGTTCATCCAAGGAAGAGGTACAAATTTAGTGTGACTCATGTTTCGATAGGATGCGTGGTTTTTGTTTTATTCGTGAAAATAACATTGACAGTAAAAAAAATCAAATTTTTGAAAAAACAAGGCAAGGTACGAAAACATATAAATGAACAAAAATTGTGCATTCAAAAAAGACTTACAAACCCGTAATCAATTTTTGTGGTAAGAATATCTTCAAAATGAAAAAATTAACTTTTTTTGATAAACGGCACAAGCTAAAATAAAATGTTAACTAATAAAATTTGTCGCCTGAATTATATAATTACTTTTCATTTGAAATCAAATACAAATTTAGTAATTTGTATATGAAGAACATATAACACGAAGCACAACGTGCGCGCTCAGTGTATTTACCAAATCGCACGCCGTAAGTGCGCTCAAACTTTTTTGTTTCTATCATACGGTTCAAATGATTTTCAAATCAAATATCGAGCGCGAAGCGCGAGTGTCTGGATGAGAATGTGTTCCTTAAGGTCGATAGAACCTTGAGTAAGTAAAGTTTCTTTTCAGTCTAAAATAAAAACAAATTTAACAATCACTTAATATGTAGAGGTTTTGATAATTTTATAATATTTGCAAACAAACTTTTTCTTTTTATCGAATTTGAACACGAAGTTCAAAAATCTAGAGGAGCCGAGCGTAAAGCGCGATGTAAATACGCCCGAGTGCGTAGCGCGAGGTGAATACATAATCGAGCGCGAAGCGCGAGATAAATATATGCTCGAGCGCGAAGCGCGAGATCCAACAGTCGCGCGCCCTAGGCGCGCTCAAACTTGCGAGCGAAGCGAGCCGCGCGCAAAGCGCGCGATGAGAATGTGCCCGCGCAGCGGGCACATTTTTTTTTAATTATAATATCCCGTTCATTCTGGAAAGGTAATTCAAATATTTAAATAATTAATAATCATAACATTATTTTATATAATGGAATTTTATTCATGAAATCAAGTTCGGATCTGAAAAATAAACAAAATGATTCACAAGTCTGTGTGTGGATCACGATATCGACAGACACGAAAAATGACTAATGTTATTTGGACTACTGAATTCTACTAAATTGTAGTGAGAAAAATTTTTAAAGTTGAGTTTAAATTCATTTAAAATCTGTACTTTTTTCAATTTGTTCTTTTTTAAATTTACAAACAAAATATTTTAAAACTTACTTTTAAATTTTGTTAATTAACAGTTTTTTTAGGGAAGTTATCAAGTAAGTTTCAATCCTGTTAAAGAATAAAAAAAATATGTCCAGGGTGTATTTTTACCATAAAATGATTTTTTTAGCAGGGTTAAGAAATTTTAAAAGTTGTACAACTGTATCAAACTTTATTTACATATTAAATTATATTTCATTATTTTTTTTAACAAAACTTAATTAATTAATTAATTAATTAATCAAACGGGTTTGAAAAGTTTTAAGAGGTTTGTAAAGTTTCGAAAATAATTTTAATTTTGAGAAGATTTCAAAAAATTTTCAACAAAATGTAGATTTTTGAAAATTTCGGAAAAACAAGCTTTTTAAGAATTTTGATAGGTTTCAAGAGAATCAAACAAAATTTCTTAAGATTTCTGGGAAAATTTCGAATGATTCTTTATTTTGAAAAATGGACTTTAATAGAAAATTAAAATAAATTAAATCTTGAAAAGATTTCAACAAAAAAAAAAAACGTACATTCTTCAATATTTCAAATAAAAATGTTAAGCTTTTTAAAAACTTTGAAAGGTTTCAAGAGAATAAACAACTTTCCTTAAAATTCCTATTAAAATTTTGAATGATTTTTTTATTTTCAAAAATTAACCCTCCGTCTACAGATAGGCGCTTTTAAGGAACAAACGAATTTTCAAACTGGAATAATTTAAGAAGTGACCCAGAATTTCATCATTTTTTTTTAAAGCCAAAAATATTTCGAAAATTTGACTCTTACTTAAAAGAACCTGCCTGTAAACGGAAGGTTGGAAAAGGAAGTCTATAAACGCTGTGTGAATTAAAAATGTTTAAACAAATTTTTAAACATTTCTAAAAATGTCGAAGATAATCTGGAAGATTTTTCAATTTTTGTTTTATTCTGAAAGACTTTAAATTTTTTTTTTAAATATTTCGAGTCAGTTGAAAATATGTTTGACAATTCATCTCTTTTGGTAGAAACCTTATCTTTTTTTTGTAAAAAATACAACTGTTTGGTTCAAATTAATCTATTTTGATTGAGGATTCAACAACATTGTTAAAAAATCTTTTTTTAGATGAATTCAACTCTCCTTGATTTAAAATGAAATATTTTCAGTCGAAATATAAACAATTAAATTTTTTATTGAAAATTCATCTTTTTTGGTTGCACATGCAACTACTTGGTTAACAGTTGAACTACATACTTTTAAAAAAATCAATTTTTCGTTGTTGAAGATTCATCAGTTTAGTTGAAAATTCGTATCTTTGGTTGAAAATGTAACTCTTTCGTTAGAAATTTTTCTGTTTTGCTAAAAAATGATCTAGAAAATTATGTTTGGAAATTAATATTTCTGGGTCGAGGATTCAACTATTTTGTCGAAAAATCGTCTTTTTTGGACGAGTTTAACTGTCTTTGATTCAAAATTAAAATCTTTTTTGGTTGAAACATCAACTTTTTTGACTGAAGATGAACTTTTTTGTTGAAATTTTGATTTTACTTATCTGAAATCTTCAAATTTTTTGTTGAGTCATCTCAAGAGTGAGATGGACAATTAGATATAATATATGCCCTAGGGCCTGGGTGCTCGGGGTGTGCATGACACACTCTGCAGCTATCATCGAATAGGTAGGGGGAAATGGGGAAAAATGACGACAGGGGAAAAACGGGACAATGATTATATCTTCCCTGCCGTGTGACGCCATCTACTAGAAATTGTAGGAACTTCGTTTTGAGTATTTCCGAGATTTCCCATGTCAATTTGTTATAATTTTGCTGTCTTTTTTCAAGTTAGGAGACGCATGGATCGTTTTCGTACCCAGTTATAATTTTGACTGATTTTCAATTACACGTAAGTAATAAAATCTTAGTTTAATAACAAAATTGCTTGAGCACCATTCCTTTGTGTACTTAATAGCCCTACTTTTGCGTCGAGGCGTGTTTAATTGGGAGTATTATCGCGATTTTTGGTAGGCTGGGGCAAAACGAGACACCGCGCGCGATGTAGTAGAACGAAATAAATAATAAATATAAACATATAAAAAATGGACGATAAAACTTGTTACAACAAGTTCTTGTAACTCTATACTACTTATTTGTTTAGTCTTTCTCAAATAATTTGGTTTATAATACATTTTATTTTTTATTCAAAAAAGCATCGCATTTTGTCCCGTGCAAGGGACAAAACGGGACGAAAAACTTTTTTTCAAAAATCAGTAAAAAAAAAGTAGAACACGGCACTTTTTCAATGCGAAAAAAATGTTTCTTAGTACATTATTAGTTGTTTAAGGCACCTATAGTGTTGAATGCAGAAAAAAGAGTTTTAGTATGAGAAAAAAAATCCTAAAGCAAAATCGTCCCGTTTTGCCCCATGTCCCCCTACAGTATTTTATGAATTGCTAAAGTTATGTGTATTAGGAGTTATTTTACAGATAAAATTAGAAAATAGCCGATGAAAATTTTTCATCTCAAAATGTCTCATTCAAATCAATTGATTTCCATTGCCAACATTTTGTTTACACAGGTTCGGAAAGTTAAGAAGTTTTCAGAATTTAAGGTTATGTGTGGGGATTTTCCACAGAATTGGATATTTTCAACGAAAAATCATGACGTATTGAGGAAATAGTGCAATTTTCAAGAATTTAAGATTATATGTTTGAGTTATCTTGAGGAAAATGTCAAAAATGAATATTCAAACAGAAAAATCATCATGTATTGAGAAAATCTTACCAGTTTTAAAGCTTTTTTTTTCAACGAAAATATTGATATTTTACGAGCAAAATCATTGAACATTAAAGAAATCATACAAATTTAGAATAGTAGGTAATACGTTTGGGTTTTCTGAACGGAAATCGATATGTCAAAAGAAAAATCATCAATTTTTTAGAAGAGCTAACCAGTTTTAATGTTTTGTTCATATGCTGGAAACGGAAAAGCATATTATTTATTTTTGATGTTAAATATTGTTGATTTACTGGTCAAATAATTTTTCGGCGAAATGAGAAAAAATCTGCCTCAGCCCGGATTTGAACCGGGAACGCCACTATCCATGAGTGGAGCGTTAAACAATTACGCCACCGAGACTGCAGCAGATAATTTCTCGTTTCTCCTATATCTACAGGATGACGCGGGTCTGCATCTCATTAACCTGTGAAACTTCTAGTGACTCATTCTAGTCTGAATCTGAATATGGAAAAGGATATTTTAAAAAGCAAATCATCAATCAATGAGGTGAACTATAACAATTGGACAATTGTAGGTTATTTTTACGCTTTTCAAACAAAAATTTGTTATTATTATGAAAAAATCATCAATTGTGGAGATAAGGGTTACCGTACGTCCTGATTTAGCAGGACATGTCCTGATTTTTGAAGATTTCGTAGCGTCTTGTCTTATTTTTGAAAATCTTAAAAATCTCCTGAGTTTTCATAATAAGACCAATTTTATTTTTTTTACTACTTTACGGAATGTATATTTTTATTAGTAACGAGTCAATGGACCAACCAAGCAAAGTGTAAATCTGCTGAGGAAGAGAGTCTTTACGGGGAGGTCAATGTTTGCCTGTCGGCCATGGTTTTTCAAGTCGTCCTGCGAACATTGAGCTCCACGTAAAGAGACGTAACACTACGAGTGATGTAAGATATTTTATTCGAAATCAGGATTTGATGAGACTCTATGGCTGTCTGAAAAGTGAGTCGTGAAAAAATACGACTGACGTGGTAGTCATCTGCTTGGTCTGTGATTGGTGATCCCGTATGGCGCGAAAATTTAAATGAGGTTTGCTCCAAGCTATGTGGCTCTGCAAAAATTTTTTAAAAATTTTGTCAAAATTCCAACAGTAATTAACGAATAAACTTTTCCAAATATCAACGATAATGTAACTTTAAAATCTTATAACAATTAAAAATCTTTCTTCAAAATTCTATCATCACTCTCTTGCATAAACAATATGACGGGAACTCATACATTTTTAATCTAATTGAATAATGCTTTTTCAAAGTTTTTTCAACATTTATCGTAAGTATAATTATTTAGAAAGCAATTTGTAACTAAAATTGTATGTACACTCATTTTCATACATTTTCTTATGTATTTTCATACAAATTCATCAACTCCAAACGTCGAAAATAAAATCTTCATTTCTTAAGAAAATGCTATTAAAATAACTTTATAATGTTAGATGATACATGGTGAAATGCATTGAAGTTTCAAAAATAAGGACTTGTTTATTAAACATCCATTCACTTGCAAGAGTTAAGACCAAAAATAAAAACCATCTTTATATTTTAAGAGGTCTAGAATACAAACAAAACATTTTATATTTTGTTAATAAATTCACCATTTTTTTAAATTGCATATGATCTCAAATTAGCACAATTATGCAAGATAACTATAATTTAAATTGAATACGTGATTTCAGTGTAAATATCGTCTATATTCATAGGTCAGATTTTGAACCATACAAGAACGCCGCGACGGCGTTCTCATTTTCACTCTTCACTTAATTAAACATCATGTTCTCACTTTTAATCATGAACATTACATACATACATACATTGATCAGCAGTTCGAACTCGAAAGTTCATTGCCTCACTACCCGATTCGGGTAGTGTTTCTAGGTGGATATTTACTACCAATGTGGGCCCACCACACCCACGACGGGCCAACAGCGCGCAGTATTCCTGAACGGTCACCCATCCAAGTACTAACCGCGCCCAACAATGCCAGCGTGGTATCGCCGTTGGCAATCATCAGCATTATCTATTTAAATTACACATTATTCAATATTTTCCAGGAATTCCTTTTTCAATAAAAGCTTTCCTCTGGGCTTGTCTGCAAATTGTCCTTTATTATAAACATATTGACCACGAACGATCGTGGCAACAACTACTCCAAACAATTTTTCCCTTCATATGGAGTAAGCTATAAATACAAAATTAAATATATAAATAAAAATAATACTGTTAGTGAATTTATATTGAAAATGTTCAAAAATATAAACCTTGTTTTTGTGATAAATGTGAGCTCTTTCAAACTGCAAATAAATTAATTTGATAATATATTAGCATTTTTATCAGGAATAGAAATGAAATTTCTGGCAGGAAATTGTAGGGATTAGATAACGAGGAAATTGAAAAAAAAATTTCATCTCACCACAAAAGTATCTTCTTGGTTCCAAACAACGAAATCGGCATCAATTCCTTCTGTGATCGTACCCTTGATTTTATCAAGTCCAACAACTTTAGCTGGGTTAGCTGAAAGTAATTTTGATACTTCTATCAGAACGAAGTTTCTTTCTCTTGCTCCAGTCCAGAGTAATGACAAATCATAAAAAATAAAAATAATTCAATTGCATGAACTATTTTTCAAGTTTTCGATTAAAACATCGTATTTTTAATATTAAGATTCAAAATATTTGACATGTACCAAATTGCAAAGAAGCTATTCCTCCCCAAGCAGTCATAAAATTTCCAGGCGTTTTGATATTTACAGGACATGGAGAATGATCAGAAACTACCATATCCAGTAATCCTTCTTTTACTGCGTCCCATAGTTTATTCTAAGAAAATTCTTAAAAATTAAAAATATACAGAACTAATAATTGAAAAAACAAAGTACTGAATAAATAAGCTAGGGGCCGTACGTAAATTACGTAACGGATTATAGGCTCCTCTTACTGTACGTAATTTATGGTTTCCAGAAACAATAACATACGAGACTTGAAAATAATGAAAATTTTTTGTATTTAAGATAATACATACTTTGCAGGGTGACAACTTTTTTTTCAAAATTCCCTGATTTTTCCTTGAGCAATTCATTTAATTTTTCTGAACATTAACATTCAAATACCAGCATCTTAATGTTGTAATATTTTTAACATAGGATCTTTTATAAACGGAAGAAAACCATATTTCAGGCATAAATTAAAATTTATTTATTTATTTTAATCAAAAAAACTCTTCTGCCATAAAAGATGATTTTTTAACAAAATGCTTACATTTTCAACAAAATAATTAAATTTTTAACAAAATAATTGAACTTTCAAGTTCAAAAGATGAATTTTCAACAAGAAAGTGGAGAACGTTGAATTTTCAAACAAAGAGGTAGATAAATCTTCATTTTAAAAAAATCAACAAAGTAGTTCAACTTTTACCCACGAACTTGAATTTTCAATTAAAAGAGATCAGTTTCCAAAAAATAGTTAAATTGTCCACCAAAGAGATGTATTTTCACCTTAAAATATGAATCCTCAACAACAAAATGGTTTCTCAACCAACTGGTTCAATCAAAATTTTTAAACGAAATAGTTGAATCCACAAGCAAAGAAGAATAATTTGAAACCAAACTGTTGCATTTTTATCCAAGAAAGATGCAATTTCTACTCAAATAGATGAATTTTCGAATGAAAAAGACCAATTTTCGGATCAGTAGTTGAACTTTCATCCCAAAAAGATTTTAGTTTGACTTTTCAACACAAAAATATAAAGTTTAATCAAAAAGTAAATTTGCTACAAAAATAGTTAAATTTTTAACCCAAAAAGATGAAATTCCTATGAACATAGACGAATTTTTAAACAAAGTAAACAAATTTTCAAAAATATAGTTCAAATTTCATCCAAAACAGATTTCAGTTGACTTTTCAACACCAGAATATGAATTTTTTCAAAAAATAAATTTTTTACGAAGACACTTGACTTTTCAACTCAAAAAACACGAATTTTCAACAAAAGAGTAGAATTTTCAAGCAAACAGTTGCATTTTTATCCACGAAAGTTGTAATTTCTACAAAAATAAATGAATTATTAAATAAAAAATAAAAATTTTCAAAAAATAGTTCAATTTTCATCCAAAAGAGATTGAAGTTGACTTTTCAACACAAAAATATGAAGTTAATTCAAAATGTAAAGTTTCTACGAGAATAGTTGAATTCTCAACGCAAAAGGACAAATTTTCAACAGAACAGTTGAATTTTTAATCAAAAAGGATAATCTTCAGGAGGAAGCAACTGCAAAAAAAATATAAATAAAAGGCAAATAAATTACTAACAAGAATATTAAATCAGGGTTACCGCAAAACTTCATCTTAAAAATTCCTTAATTTTCCCTGCCCAATTTTTCATTTGCCCTGACCATTAATATTCAAAGACCAAAATCTTGTAATATTTTTATCTTAGAATCTTTTATAAACGGAGTAAAACCATTTAAACTGAAATTGAAAATTTTGAAATTTATTCTACTTGACAATTATTTAAAGTTGTAGAAATCATGTACATGAATACCCCCCCCCCCCCGGGGCTGTGACAAGGCGTAACAAATCGTAGCAAAATCTCTCGACCCCTCAGAAAAAACTTGGGATACGAAACGTTGCAGGTAATCGTTCAAGCAGGGTAATATTTAGCTGATTACACTAAACTGAGGTAAACTTTCCGTGGTTACAGGCCTATAACGTGCTGTCTCTAGCGGAGTCCGCCGGAGATATCTGCGATTCACCACGGAAAGTTTACCTCAGTTTGGTGTACACACATCGCACTTACCCTGCTTGACCAAATACCTGCAATATTTCGTACCCTCAGTTCTTTGTGG
>CAKNYM010051471.1:51765-65016 GCA_932195095.1 Andricus curvator
TGTACCTGAATTAAGCCCTGATGATTTGAGGAAAGCAAAAGTTTGCTCCTTCGACAAGGACTGTTTTTCTACATTTCTGTGAAAGTTTCCGTGCATTTTCTTGTCGAGTAGCTCTTGGTGAAAATTTTCAACGTCTGCTTTCATCACTTTGGTTTTTAGAAGTGAAGCATCTAGATGAAGTAATGCACTTTCCTCACCTCTGATGTTAAAATTCAGGCCAAGGGTCTCGGCCGCTTGCTCCACGGCTTTGTAAAGGAACGCTCCTTCGCCAATCATCTCGTGGTTCCTGACCATCTTTAGGAGAGGATCTCTGCCATTCGCAACGATTTAAGCTGTACTTAGAACAATCCGGTTATGAAGACGCTGGAGATTCAGAAGTCCGCGTCCGCCTTGACGGCGTGAAATATATAATCGCGGAACTGACGAATTGATATGCAAGCTTTTATGCATATGCATGATCTTACGTGTAATGACATCAAGGGCCTTAAGCTCGTTCTTCGTCCATTGAACTACCCCAAACGAGTAGAGTAGAACCGGGAGAGACTCCTTCACTGATGTTACGTCCTGAATGCGGCTTTGAGGCACGCCCAGGTATGTATAGGTCTCTCCAGTATAAAGATGTCTAATAACACTTATATCCACAAGCTCAGGGTCCTTAGGAACGCCAGTAATCTTTCCTTTCTTCAGATTAATTTTGGCACACTTGTCCAAGCCAAAGTCCATCCCAATCTCTCCTGTGTAGTTCTTGACAATATTTATAGCAGTTTGAAGTTTGCTTCTACCAGAGGCATAGATCTTCAGGTCATCTATATAAAATACATGAGTGACCTTATGCTCGCGCTGATTAGTGTTGCCACAGAGGTATCCAGGAGAATTTCGTAGTGCGAGAGATAGAGGCAAAAGTGTGATGCAAAAAAGCAAAGGGCTCATGGTATCACCTTGAAAGACGCCTCTCTGGAAGGTGACGTTGTTCGTTGTCACACGATAATTTCTAGATGAGATAGTAAATCTAGTTTTCCAAAGAGGCATCAATCTCTCTATGCATCTCACTATGTGTGGATGTACCTTCAAGCTTTCCAACGGACAGATGATAAGTCTATGAGAGGTTGAATCGAAAGCTTTCCGGTAGTCAATCCAGGCCATTGACAGGACGCGCTGATGGGCTGCAGCGTCTTTACAGACACACCTGTCAATCAGCAGGTTCTCTCGACAGCCTGCTACACCTTTTTTCGAGCCGCGTTGTTCGTACATCTCTCGCCATACAGGCTCAATTCGTCGAACAATCCTGTTGTTGAGGACAGCTGTAAAGATCTTATACAGCGTGTTCAAACAAGTTATTGGCCTGTAATTCTCTGGGTTGGACAAGTTGCCTTTTTTTGGAAGGAGTATAGTGCGTCCTAACACCATCCACTGCGGAATGGGCGTCTCCGCCTTTAAATATGAGGTGAATATGCGGGCCAAATGTTGGTGTGTAAAAGTAAACTTCTTCCACCCAAAGTTCTTGATACAATCTGGTCCAGCAGCGGAAAAGTTCTTCGTGCCTCTAAGTGCTTTTTTCACCTCTTCGGCAGTGATTGATTGACATTCCTCCTCAGATTTTATGAGGTTGTCGCAAAACTCCTTGAAGCGGATGATATTTTTAGTATCTTCTTTCAACTCTAGTGTTTTCGGGATCTTGTACACCTCTCTCGAAAAAGTCTCTACCTCCTTGGGCTTGGGTGGATTTTTTACAGAAACAGGTAGATCGCTGAAGAGGCGCGATGGGTCAGCGAGAAACTGTTGATTCTCCCTGATCCATCTCTCCCTCTTCTGTATTCTCCTCCTTGCGTCAGATAACAGCCGTATTTTGTCAACAATATGCTGCTTGATTGTCAGTAGCTTTGACTTGTTTAGTGTGTGATTCAAGATCCTTAGTTCTTGGGCGAACTTTCGAACCTTTTCCGTAAACGGTCTACCAGATGTTATGTAGTCAATCACACATTGAACACGGGACGCATTCTGTCTTGCACATCCAATCTTCTTGTTCAGTTGATGCAAGCGTCTTTTGGTCTTTTGATCCATCGTTGGTTTTAGCCTTCGATTTGAATCAGCTAAAGTTCTCGCAGCACCATAAACGGAGCAATTGATGGTCCAGAGGTTGGACTCTTGCGAGATATCTCCACGAAGGAAGGCATCCATTTCAGCCAGATCTTGGGGCTTAGGAGGAACTTGCATGTTAATGTTCCTTCTAGTAATGAAATTGCGATCATCTCTCAAAAGGTGCCTGCTTTCTGCGGTTGGTCTCAATGTCGCTTCCTCATCTTCGTCTGCAGCTTCACAAAGCAGCGGTTGGGGAAGCGCTCCGCGTACATATCCATTTTTACGGAGGTAGTCGGCTTGATTTCGCAAAGACTGATGCGAAACGTGCTGAAGCTCTGGGTGTTTCTGGCACCACAGAGTGTGCATACGCGCCATAAAGCCTCCGCGAACAGGGATAATGCTGGCATCGTAGCAGTCTAGCACGTCATCCCTGAGTCGATCCGTCCACTCAATGTGGGCGTTTCGCCGGTTCGTCGTCGTGTTTCCATCTAAATTATTTTCAGCACCCCGAACTCTAGGCTGATCGGCATTGTTTGCCGACCCATTGTCGGGTGCTCTGCGCGTTCGATTGTCTTGAACCGCATCTACAACATTTTGGTGTTTTGGTGTTTTCATTGTTGTTCCCACGAGCAGCTAGGGAAAGGGTTAGTCCGTCCTTGTAGAGCCCCGCTTGCAAGGATAAGGCTGCATACTCTGAGAGGTCGCCCGGTATCCCAGAGTCACCGTTTGAGACACCTAACCCAGGTGCCATTCAGCTTTCGGCACGGTTGTTACGCCTCCGCTTAGGAGTTATTCCTTCGGGACCATCCCTGGACAATTGTCCGCGACTGCTTATTAATTATTGTAATCATATTCAGCAGAAACCCTTGGTACAGGAACCCTCTATCCGCAACCCGAGGACACGTTCGGTGGCTTTGTCATAGGCCCTTCGGTTCTATTCCAAAGGAATCGAAACCGAAATATATATAAATATATATATATATATATATATATATATATATATATATATATATGATAAATATAAATATTTGATAAAGTCCGGGGCACCTGAAATTTTTGCCCCAGCACTATTAGTTTCTCACAAGTAGCGATACGTCTCACTGGTTAGTATATAAGGGCAGAAAGAATCATAAGTCTCAGCGTGATGCGTGCGATTTATAGATATAAGATAGGTTTATGTATGCGTATAGGTCTCAATATAGGATTCGTAAACAAACCACACTGTAGCCAGCGAGCGACGTACAAGCATACACAAATTGTAGCCCATGTAATAGGGTGCGTTCAGACACTTCCGCCCGTCTTTCTTTTTGCCATGCGCCAGCGTGAAACACAAGATCACGTGACCCCCATTTTTCGTATAGTGGTTTAGAAAGATTGTAAAGCGTTTGTTTCGCTTCTTTCAAAGCACTATAACAATTTTCGTTATTCGAATCCATCACAAAATTTAATACAGAGACTTAGAAATACTGTAATTTTGTGTGTGTAAGAGTCTAATATTCTTACGATTTATTCCAATCAGAAATATTAGTCTGCATTTTCATAGTCACTATTCGACTTTTTCTAACCGTACCTCGATTATCCCTAAATTCGTATATTTTATTCCAATTATTAATATGCGATAATAGAAATATTAATACCAAAAGTCTCTCCGTATAGGAAAAGAATTCAATCTTCGAAATGGAGAATAGAAGCCTTCTTAACGATCTTCGCCTCTATCTATATGTATATTCTATCGTTTGGAAATGTATTGTTTTGATGAGAAAAATTTCCCAAAATGTGTCTTAACAGGTGGGAAAAGTTAGACTTATTAGTAAGGAGGTGATAAAATTCAAGTCAAAAGTTGGCGCGCGCGTATAATAGTCTAGTATTTGTAAAAATGGAGGTTTCCCCCGTGCTTTTTCAATGGGAAAACTGATTTGGTGGCCGGAGCACCTATAAAGGTTGTTTTATTCAAAAAAGAAATCTATTCACTTTTTGAGAACCTCACAAAATGAGCCATTATGCCAAACAAAATTCGAACTTTTTTTTTAGACCACCGAAGAAATTCATGAGGATTTTCAGATTCATCAAGAAAGTTTTTTTATCACGCTAAACCTTATTATACTTTAAATAATTCAGTTTAATACTTCATAATTAGGTATTAGGTATTGGACATTTGCACTATGTTTTGATACTTTAGAAACTCGATTGGCCCTTTTTTAATGAATTTTATCGACCAAGAAATATATTTCTATAAGAATAGTATATTATGCACCCAGGGGAAGAAATAGTGCCTCTCCCCCTTGGCGCATACGATATTTTTTATAACAAATGTATGATTTCAGACACTTCTCGAAATACAGTCATGATTTCAGTCCATATTAGATTTTCATTGAAGAAGCATGAAATTTATGTTAACTTATTCCAAATTATCAAAAATTCAATGAAAAAATTGCCGGAAATATTTGGTAATTTACGGTCATTTTAGAGGTGAATTATTTATGGTGATTTCACAGAGAAATATGGTATACCATTAGGCCATTTCCCTTTCGGGGTAGGCGTGACACTACAGGTGTGGGCTCACCACACCCACGATGTGCCAACAGCACTCAGTTTTCTCGAATGGTCACCCATCCAAGTGCTAACCGCGCCCAACGCTGCTTAACTTATTACTTATTACTTATTACTTTTTTTTTTTTTTTTACTTATTACTTATTATTATTTACTTTTTTATTACTTTTTAACTTATTACTTTGGTAACTTATTATAAATTACCCAAAATTCATTCGGGAAAATTTCCATAAATTTCCGGAAATTTATGACAATTTTCGGTGATTCATGGTAATTTTACCAGTAACTTACCATAAATTACTCAAAATTCATTTTTGAAAATTTCCGGAAATTGATTAAAATTTTCGGTCATTTATGGTAATTTTAATGGTAAATATGATAACTTACCATAAATTACCTAAAATTCACTTTTAATCATTTCCATGAATTTCCTGAAATTTATGAAAATGTTTAAAAATGAATTTTGGGTAATTTATGGTAATTTTACCGGTGAAAATGATAACTTACCATAAATTACCCAAAACTCATTTTCAAAAATTTCCGGAAATTTATGAAATATTTCGGTCATTTATGGTAATTTTACATGTAAATATGTTAACTTACCATAAATGACCCAAAATTCATTTTTAAAATTTTCCATAAATTTGCGGAAATTTATGAAAATTTTCGGTAATTTACGGCAATTTGATCAGTTATATATGGTTACTTTCCATAAATAACCGCAAAATTCTATTATCTACAACAAAAATTTCCTCGCAGTTCTTACGGTGAGTGAGCTGATAATCGTAAAATGCGAGCTCATTGATGTTTAATTTTCATTATTCACCTCTGACGTCACTTTTCAGTCCCTAGGGAGTAAAAATTAGAGCTTTAGCCCCGCTTCATAGGCGTCGAAAAGGGCTGAAATCATGCATGTGCCATAAAAAATATAATATATACCATATTTTAAGGTTCAGATTGAGAAATACAATTAATTCCTTATCGTTATTATCACTTATTCTTACATTCTTATAGATCGATAAAAGTTAAAGTCGAAGTTTTCTTTTATGAGAGGCGTCACTTTTTATACATTAAGAGAATACTGATTTTCAGTTTCAATCATCAAAATCATGGAAAAATACCGTCAACTCGGGATGAGTATGGATCACGGTGAGTAAGTATGGATTGAGTATATTTGTTATAAGATGCACAGAAAATTTCATAACAAAAAAATAAACATTCACGAAGGTATATAGTGAAAACGTTGTTCCATATTTCAACGCCTCCGTTCCATATACTACTCCACGTCGCACAGTGGGCTAAATCGGGAATTTACTATTCAAAATCACCTACAAACGGCAAAATATATTGGGAGGGAACCATTTTCGGAGAATATGAAAAAAGTTGCAGCATTTTTGACGCCCCATAGAATGGTGACCTTGACCTTGAGCATGACCTTCACGGACGTTTCAGGGTCGAATTGATTTTTTAAAATGGAAACCCCTATTTTTGACTCCGGGAACTGAGAGAGCGGAAAATTTCACGTTCAGATATGACCCTGACCAATCAAAAATTTGACCTTGCAAGGACAAACAACGTGCAGCAGGATGGCTCGATTGGCATGCATCTTTAAAGAAAATGTCCAACCCCTAAACAATTTGTGACCTTGATTTTGACCTTGTCAATGACCTTCCCAGGTCAAATTTTCGATTGGTGATGGTCATATCTGGACGTAAAATTTTGCGCTCTCTCGGTTCCCGGGGTCAAAAATAGGGGTTCCTATTTTAAAAAATCCATTAGACCTTGAAATGACCCTGAAGGTCACGGTCAATGTCAAGGTCACCATTCGATCGGGCGTGAAAAATGCTACAACTCTGCTTTAGACATTTTCTTAAAAAATGCATGCCGTTTGAGTTATCTTGCTGTACGTTATTTGCCATGACCTTCCAAGGTCAAATTGTCGATTGGTCAAGGTCATATCTGGACATGAAATTTTTCGCTCACTCAGTTCCTGGGGTCAAAAATAGGGAAATTTAAAAAATCAATTCGACCTTGAAATAACCTTAAAGGTTATGGCCAAGGTCAAGGTCACCATTCGATCGGGCGTCATAATGCTACAACTTTTGTGTTCGTCATATTCTCCGAAAATGGTTCCCTTCCAAGATATTTTGCTGTTCCCATACTTTTAGAACAACCTGTATAAATAAACAAAGAGCGAAACTCAGACATTTTTTAATTATTATTTTGTATCTTTGAATAAATAACTTAATTAATCACATTTTCGATGAAAATCAATGTCTAAATATCTCAAAAATATTAATAATTAACTGGATATCGAATATAATTGTTATAAACAAATTATATTAACAAAAAATCAACATCGTGGAAATCTTGCTTGCGAAGTATATTTGCAAGTTAAAATTGCCTGCTTTTATTGACGCTGAATCATATTTAGTCATGAAAATTTGTTGTCTGGTATAATTTGTTTATTCTATAAACAAATGCATAGTTTAGGAATTTATTGGAAGGAAGTAATACTTTTTCTTTCTTAGTACCTTTAAATTATATGAGTGGTAATATTTAGTGATAAAGATTGGTCATTCGGTATTGTTTGTTTATTTTATAATCAAATTCTATAAACAAATGCATAGTTTGATCGTTCATAGATAGAAAGTAACCGTTTTTCTCTCTGATCATATTTAAATTATATTAGTGGTGATTTTTAATGATGCAGACTTTTCATTTGATATCATTTGCTTATTTTAAAAATGAATTTGATAAACAAATGCATAGTTTGGCCATTTATAGACATAAAGTAAACGTTTTTCTTTCTTATCGCCTTAAAATTTTATTAGCAGTGATTTTTAGTGATAACGATTTTTCATTCGATATTATTTGTTTATTTTATAAACAAATGCACGGCTTAGCCATTTGTAGATAGAAAAGCTCCTTGTATTATCTGATCTATTAATTGCCTCTTTGAGGCAAAAATGGAGCAAGAATGAAGTTGAAATGGATCCTGAAATTATTCCAAGTACAACGTGGAAGCTCATTCTTTTGAAACATCACAAAACATTTCCAGCCATATCATTTGGAGGCAATAATAAAAAAGATTAATTTCTTTGCATTTGTTTATAAAATAAAACAATAATATCGAAGGAAAAATCCTCATTACTAAAAATCACTACTGATAAAATTTTAAGGCGATAAGAAAGGAAAAGGTTTACTTTGTGTCTATAAATGGACAAACTATCCATTTGTTTATCAAACTTGTTCATAAAATAAACAAATAATATCGAATGACAATTACTCATAACACCACTACTTATATAATTTTAAGGCGTACCCAATGAAAAACAATTACTTTCTGCCCATAAATTGCCAAACTATGCATTCGTTTAAAAAAAATGTTTATAAAATAAACAAATAATATCGAATGACAAGCCTGCATCACTAAAAATCACCATTAATATAATTTAAAGACGATCAGAAAGAAAAACTGTTACTTTCCATCTATAAATGGTCAAACTATGCATTTGTTTATAAAATTTGTTTATAAAATAAACAAATAATATCGATTGACCAATCTTTATTACTAAATATTAACGCTAATGTAATTTAAAGGTACTAAGAAAGAAAAACGATTACTTTCTGCCAATAAATGCCTAAACTATGCATTTGTTAATATAATTTGTCTATAAAATGAACAAATTACACCAGGCAACAAATGTTCATGATTATATATGATCCTGTCGATAAAATCAAGCAATTCCAACTTACAAATATACTTTGCAAGGAAAATTTCCACGATGTTGCTCGCGTAGCGCGAGCCGGAGACGAGTACTGAAAAGGTACACGAGTTGAAAAAGTGCCTCTCCCCCTTGGCGCATACGATATTTTTTATAACAAATGGATGATTTCAGACCTTTCTCGAAATACAGTCATGATTTCAGTCCATAATAGATTTTGTATAATGAAACATGAAATTAATGTTAACCTAATTTATGGTAATTTTATAGCTGATTTTGTAACATTCCATAAATTATCCAAAATTAATTTTGAAAAATTTCTATAAATTACCGGAAATTTATGAAAAATTTTGGTCATTCATGGTAATTTTACAGGCAAATATGGTAACTTAACACAAATTATCCAAAATTCATTTTGAAAAATTTCCCCAAATTACCGGAAATTTATGAAAATTTTCGGTCATTAATGGTAATTTCACAGGTAAATATGGTAACTTACCATAAATTACCCAAAATTCAGTTTTAAAAATTTCCGGAAATTTATGAAAAATTCCGGTCATTTATGGTAATTTTACAGGTAAATATGGTAACTTACCATGGATTGCCCAAAATTCATTTTTAAGAATTTCCATAAATTTCCGGAAGTTTATGAAAAATTTCGGTCATTTATGGTAATTTTACAGGTAAATATGGTAACTTATCCAAAATTCATTTTAAAAATTTCCGGAAATTCATGGAAATTTTCGGTCATTTATGGTAATTTTACAGGTAAATATGGTAACTTATCCAAAATTCATTTTAAAAAATTTCCATAAATTTCCGGAAATTTATGAAAAATTTCGGTCATTTATGGTAATTTTACAGGTAAATATGGTAATTTAGCCAAAATTCATTTTCAAAAATTTCCATAAATTTCCGGAAATTTATGAAAATTTTCGGTCATTAATGGTAATTTCACAGGTAAATATGGTAACTTATCCAAAATTCATTTTAAAAATTTCCCAAAATTTCCGGAAATTTATGGAAATTTTTGGTAATTTATGGTAATTTTACAGGTAAATATGGTAACTTATTTCAAAAAATTTCCATAAATTTCCGGAAATTTATGAAAAATTCCGGTCATTTATGGTAATTTTACAGATAAATATGGTAACTTACCATGGATTGCCCAAAATTCATTTTTAGAAATTTCCGGAAATTTATGAAAAATTCTATTATCTGCAACCAAAATTTCCTCACAGTTTTTACGGTGAGTGGGCTGATAACCATAAAATGGGAGCTCATAGATGCATAATTTTCATTATTTACCTCTGACGTCACTTTTTAGTCCCTAGGGAGTAAAAAGTACTTTTTACTCCCTAGGGAGTAAAAAGTAGAGCTTTAGCCCCGCTTCATAGGTGTCGAAAAGGGCTGAAATCATGCATGTGTCATAAAAAAGTATTTAAGTCGTTTTTGGAACATATATCTTGCTTTTTCATTCATAATCAAACCGACCCCTTGACTACCATGTGATTCCCTATCTACTCCTGACCATATTTCAAAACCGCCTTTCAACACCCCATTTTCTATGTTTCTACTTCCGCATCCCTTTTTCTTTATCTCAGGTACACATAAAATATCTAGTTTCCTAGCATGCATAGTTTCTCGTAGTTCTCTTACTTTAAGATCATTCACTCCTCTAGCATTTCAAACACCCAGTCTCCATTCATCGCCTGAAACTCGAACTTTACGTTTACCGTGTGTATGCATTTCGTCAATCCAAGTTTCAGTCCATTCCGAGGCTACTTTATTGTTTGTATTGTTCATGTTTAGATTGTACACCCAACTACCACCTTTATGCGCGAAATTTGTTTTGCGAGTCGAAATCATATCCAAGTTAAGTAGTGATTCGTCGTATAGTGGAGTTCTAACGTCAGTCCCACCAAAACTTCTGTTACCTATATATATATATATATTCATTTCGTCTATTTAGAGCATAGTTCCTGAAATATAAATGTAATTGTCGAATTTTTTCACCAGTCATGATTTGTCGTATCTTGCAGAGTTTGAACGTAAAATTGATTTTTTGGATTTTTCATTATTTCTTGTGCAATAAAAATGTGAATTATCGATTTTTCAAGAAAATTCCAAAAGTCGTTATGATAATCTTGTAGGGCGTGCAAAAAGAAACACTTTTCCGATCCTGACTTTTTTCCGTATCGTGCGTTGTTTGGCCGAAAATGTTACTTTTCGTTTTTTTGGACGGATTTTGAAAATGCTGTAACTCTTACAATTTTCTTTCTATCAAATAAAGTCGTGAGGATAAATTGTTTGAATTTTCGAGTACTATAAGCGGCCTCATATATAATTTTCAAATTTAGAAAAAAATGGTCTACAAAATTTTGAAAATGCTCTAACTTTTTGAATTTTCATCAAAAATAGCCGCGAAAGTCATTTTTCACATAAAATCAATACCTTCTCATTATGATGAGAATGTAAAAATTTGGAAATCGGTTAAGAATTGTAGGCTGTAAGTGATTTTGAATAGCAAAAAAAAATCAAATTAGTGAAATCGTTTGAGCTGAGCGAAAAAAAATTGTGGGTTGACATCCGAAAAAAGCGAACCAAAATAGTTTTTTGAAATCGGTTAATATCTTCTGTTCTCTTTTTTTATTTGAAAACTCAAATTTGTGAAAATTCCAAAAAATTTCCCTATTGCTTCGACAATTATGGCGATTTTTTTCTATGTACAGTTTTTTCTAGTAAATAATAATAAAGAATTATAAATTAGAAAAAAATTTTCTGCTCAATTCAGAACTTTTTGAAAATGACCAAAAAACATGTTTTTTTGGATTGAGTCCTCTGCACACATTTAAAAAAAAGTTGAATATGTCAAACCTGAAATTTTTTCAGCTTGAATCAAAGAAACATGCTATTATTTTGTTTAAAAAAAAAAATTTAGTCTCAGCAAGTCGTCAAAATAGGCCAAAAAACGTAAAATTGGCCATTTTTGATCTATTGAAACATGTATGTATACCATTAAGCCATTTCCCTTTCAGGGTAAGCGTGACACTACCCGATTCGGGTAGTGTTTCTAGGTGGATAGTTTCTTGTAGTAAATAACTACAAGTGTGGGCTCACCACACCCACGATGTGCCAACAGCACTCAGTTTTCTCGAATCACCCATCCAAGTACTAACCGCGCCCAGCGCTGCTTAACTTCAGTGATCTGACGAGAACTGTTTTTTCAGCGTGGTATGGCTGTTGATGAACATGATTTAAAAAAATTGTTGTCGAAAAAACCAAAAAATAGCATGTTTCTTTGATCCAAGCTGAAGGAATTTCAGGTTCGAAGTACTTACCTTTTTTCAAAATGTGTGCATAGGGCTCAATCTAAAAAAAAAACATGTTTTTTGGTCATTTTCAAAAAATTCGAAATTGAGCAGAAAGGTTTTTTTTTTCATTCATAATTTTCATTTTCATTATTATTCACTAGCAAAAACTGTACATAGAAAAAATTCGCCATAATTTTTTAAGCAATAGACAAATTTTTCGGAATTTTCAAAAATTTGAATTTTCAAATCAAAAAAGAGAACAGAAGATATTAACCGATTTCAAAATTTTTTCTTTACTTTTTTCGGATGTCAAACCACACATTTTTTTCTCTTAGCTCGAAACATTCGACTAATTTGAGCGGTATGAAGGCCTCGATTTAACTTGGAATGATCTATACTTACCCCGGTTGACGGTATATTATAATATTGTAATATATTTACCAATGGAATTGACCAGAACCGCCAAAACGAAGAGGAGAGCACCAACGACCCTCATTTTTTCTAGCTATTGTAGTGTAACTGATGTATATTCTACAGGATATTTCAGTCCTATTTATATACTTCTGTCGCTATCTCACTTGTCCTTCTGAAGTATTTGACAATTCGTAAGATGGTTTGGAGGGGCGTTTATTTTTCTGAGATATTTGTATTTCATCAATCAGTTTTTTTCCTTTGCAGCATGAAAATAATACAGATTCACAATACGTGTGTACAATTTAGAGTATCTAAGCAGAGAGGGAAATCGACTTTAGGCCACATTTTTGCGTTTGAACACCACTACCCTCTGCTCAGCTCCAGAGGCTTGGGGTGGTGGTCGCTCTCGTGAAGTTGAATGAGTAGAGGCCAGTGGAGGTGGAAAAATCCCATCTGGCAAATGAGCAATTTTGACGAAATTTCCCCTCTCTAGGCAGGCCTGAAAATGGCTTTTATGCTATAACGTCATCGGTTATATTTGCTACACGTGTCGCAAGAAGATTAATAATATTGATAAGAATCAAGCCAAAGACCATGAAAATTTCAAAATGCAGTTAAATTTTCAACAAACAAGTTTATTTTCAAACAAAAAATATTACTTTTCTACCAGCAAAGATAAATTTTGAAACCAAAAGATTTTTCAAAAAGGTTTCAAATATTGGTAACAGAGTTTATGGAGGGCCCCTAAGAATCAAGCGATCATCAAGTGATTATTTCGTCTAACCGATTTATTAATTGTCCACTAATCTTTAGTGGCTCACTTTTCTGAAATGAAATTAGTAGAACTTCACTAATAATTACTGAAATTTTAATAATTTATATTCAGAGAGTAGTCGCGGAAATTTTTCTGAAGATCAGGGCGCGAATAAGCTACAGTAGAATATATTACCCGTGCAGAAATCACCCGATTTCGTACGTAATACCGATCTGGCCCCGATCGGGATTCCCGATCTGGCCCTGATCGGTAGAACTCTGTGGCCCATACTTGGGCCAGACCGGTCCAGACCAATTTCCTACTGAAACGCCATCTCTATGCGCTCACAGAAATAGTGCTGGTTATTGTTTTTTGATAGTGCGGTGAAATTCGACTATTACTCGTTTATAAT